>VZRU01009536.1:267837-302772 GCA_013398155.1 Pedionomus torquatus | reverse complement strand
AAAAAAAAAGAAAAGAAATAAAGGAATAAAGGTATAAAGGTCTGGACAGATGTAAGTACAGTAAAAAGCTATATAACAGCAGCAATACAAGAATTACAGGATACCCTAACCAACAGCTTAAGGCTCTGATAACACTACAAGAAAATAAATGGTTATAAAATATGAGGGACCTCTCAGTGCCTCTGATGATGATCAGAAGGTCCCCACTGAATTCCAGAGATCTGTGACACAGCTTCCACCACTCAGGATCATACTTCTCATCACTTTGGTCAGCATCCACAACAAAGGAACACAAAGAGTTATAAAGTATTGGCTCTCCACTTCTCCTTTTTTTGCAGTAGCCTGGCTTAGCAAAACTAGGTTTAACTGTACAGTCAAATCTGGAACATGCCTTAGTTATTTAGACTACACTGACAGCACAGAGAGAATTGGACCATTGCCTCAGCACTTCCCCAACAAAGATTTTCAACTGCATATATAGCCTTCCTCCCAGGTAACGGGGAGTTTCTGCCTGCAGTGAATGGGACAAGGCACACTCCCTTCCAAGTTATATTAAATTTTGCATGAAGATCCAAAAAATAACAAATTACTAAAGATTTAAAAATGTTAGTGTTGCCAGAAAGCAGATCAAAGCTGACATAAGAAAAGCAGCCACAGAGGGGCGAAGGGAAAAGAAGGAACAAAGAGGAAAAGAGTAAGTGTATATTTAACTGAGTCAGCAGGGGATAGGGGCTTCAGGAGGGGGAAAGAAGAGTTAGAAACCCTGGATTTAAAGGAATAAAGGAGCTGAAGTAGGAGTCATGATCTCATTCCATAATAGGGGTTTGAAAATGAAGATTGAGGAATTATAGGACATCAGAAGCAGATAGGCAAATATGTAGATGCAAGCAGGAAAGATAGAAAGAAAAGAAGGAAACTTTCCTAATGAGGTATGCAAAGTTTTCTTTTTATAAAAGAGAGATTTGCAAAGAAAGAGAGGAAAGAGTTACAGCACAGCTGGAGCAATGGTCACTGTGAAAGGAAAAAATGTGATTGCCTAATTAAGATTCTGACTGTGCAAGAAGCCAATGCGTCTGTATGGATCAGAATTAATTAATCCTCTACTCCCATTAAATCCTCTGATTGCTGCTGAACATCCTAAGCATGTATCCTGCTCTGCTGCCAACCAGTCCAGCTCTGTCCTTGCATTTCATCAGTGTCTGTGGAAATACAGTAGAGATGCAGGTAACCTAGAGGATTAGCAGGCATCACTAGGACTCTGTCCCACTGCTCTGAGCAGTTAGTTACAGGCCTTCCTCCACAACCCCTAGCAGCAGCCCTTCTGAGTGTCAAAACTCAACACACAGTTTTTCCTATAAGGTTAAACAGTGTAGAATGGGCCGTATCAAGAGGTGCAAATTTTTAGGTCAAGGAGTCATTCCAGGTTCCTTAGTTCATGTATCCTGACTCTCCACCCATTGATAAAGCAGAATCCCACAGCTCCAGTAGAATTTATTCCTTTGTTTTATTTCTTAATTGCACAGTTTTATCACCTTTCAGATCTTTCTTTGAAACAATAAAATAAACCATACAGGTTATCCTATAATTTGGCTCCTCTCTGTCTGGTAAAACAGATGCTTTTAGTTCCTTAAAGCAACAACTATAAGAGAGGCACTATTACAAGACCACCACCTTCTCAATTAAACCATTGAAGTGATGCAAAATATTATGCAATTTGTGCATATTTAGTTTGCCCAAAATTAGTACATATTTTTCAAAATAGTACTCCCATGTATCTTTTTTACCTTGTGGCATGCTTTGAATACAGCAGATGAACAGTAAGAAATCAAATGCAACTACCTTGCTACCAGCAGTGCTTTCATTTGAAAGGCATCATCAAGCATCTTTTGGAACTGTCTAGCCTAGTATCCTGAGAAAATAAGGTTTATATAATGTGTACCTACGCACCTCTCTGCCTCACCCTAATAAAGTCTGAGCTTATTGGCTCATTTCACCCACCATTAACAGAAGGTTGGGGAGTCAGTACCTACTTTCACAAGAAAAAGAAACAGCATAAGCTCTAACTTTCTGACAGAGCTGCAAAGCCACTAAGAGAGGTTTTGAATATCTCAGCCACAGGAAAGCCCTCAATGAGAGCTTCCACCATTGGAGATGCCACAATAAACTAGGCTTCCTTTGTTTCACAACTGATATAAAGTATTTTTGCAAAAAAAAAGGAGAGGACTTTCAACATTATCCTACAATTTCAGGCCATATGTTTTAGTAGGGGGAGGGATTTTCCAAACCCATTCAAACTCTGGCCTAACTACACCAAGGGGAGTCGTGCTTGTGAGTATAAGGTAAGGAAGTGAGGCTGCTGAAACGTCCACATTAATAGTGCTGGGCATTTTATGCATTGTCTAGTCTACGCCACGGTTATGACAGGCTCTAAGGGAGGAAAGGAAGAAAGTTTAATGACGTGCGCTAAACTACATACACTCAGTCCAGAGCCACAGGGGACTTTCCTGACAGTAAAAAAATGCAGTGGATGCTCATATTTCCGGTCACACATCTTTCTCTCAGGTTTGTAAGAAGTGTGAAGGATGTACTGTGGCAGCACTGGTCACCAGACAAGTGTCCTGAGAAAGGAGGATTCTCAGCTGCTAGCATCCACACAGTAACCATCTATCTAGGCCTGTCAGCTACCCTCAGAGAGTGATGTTAGCTGTGTGTTTAACTGCCTTAAAGAAGCAAGTTATCATTCCCACAATCTCTATACCTTAAAAAAAAATTAGAGGCAAGTCAGAGATACTTCAGAAGAACTAACATGCTGTCAAGATGTTAGTCCCATTGGGGTCAAAATACTTCACCAAATGAAGAGCTTGAAGATCTTTAAATTTGGTTAAACAAAACAAAATAAATCAAACCCTGAAAACCTTCAGAAAAAGGTTCAGGCACTGCAATATCCTAGTTTTGGCTTTTCAGAATGGAATAATTTGTTTTTCATAGTAACTGTTACTTGTTTCTTCCTTTATCTTGGTGTAAAATTATAGAAAGAAAGGCTCACCACTGACCTCCAAGAAAGCAAAGATAGGCCAGATTGTCTATGACTGGTTACATTTCCAGAACTGTAAGATTAAATTAGCTCTTCTACCAACAATCATAGAATCATAGAATGGTTAGAGTTGGAAGGGACCTTGAAGATCATCAAGTCCCAACCCTCCCTGCCATGAGCAGGGATACCTCCCACTAGACCAGGTTGCTCAAAGCCTTATCCAGCCTGGCCTTAAACACCTCCAGGGATGGGGCAGCCACAACTTCTCTGGGCAATCTGTTCCAGTGCCTCACCACCATTACAGGAAAAAGTTTTTCCAAATATCCAATCTAAATCTCCCCTCTTCCAGTTTAAAACCATTACCCCTTGTCCTATCACTACACTTCCTGACAGAGAGTCCCTCTCCTGCTCTCCTGTAGGCTCCCTTCAGATACTGGAAGGCTGCTAGAAGGTCTCCCCAGAGCCTTCTCTTCTCCAGGCTGAACAGCCCCAGCTCCCTCAGCCTGTCCTCATAGCAGACGTGTTCCATCCCTCTAATCATCTTCGTGGCCCTCTGGCTGGACTCGTTCCAACAGTTCTTTGTCCTTTCTAAGTTGAGGACTCCAGAGCTGGACACAGTACTCCAGGTGGGGTCTCATGAACGCAGAGGGGCAGAATCACCTCCCACAACCTGCTGCTCATGCTTCTTTTGATGCAGCCCAGCATACGGTTGGCTTTCTGGGCTGCCAGAGCACACTGCCTGCTTATGTTGAGCTTCTCATCCATGAGCACTCCCCAAGTCCTTCTCCTCAGGGCTGCTCTCCAGCCATGTTTTGCCCAACCTGTATTTGTGTCTGGGATTGCCACATAAGTGTGAAAGGGAAGCCCAGTTTCAAGTATTTTCACCAAAGGCATTAATCTGACTTTTCCCCTGCCCTGGTCTGACACATACTTCATGAAGAGCTATTGCGGTAGTGACAACTTAAAGGGAATACAAATATTACTGTGACAATTGAGAAGGGGATTAGAAAGGAGGAGGAAGAGAATTATGTTACCCGCCTCCATTTGCTTTCCATGTTATTTGTACCCCTCCTTTTGCTATAGGTCCGGTAGGAGGGTTCTCCTATTGTAGAGCATCACGCTCTACTCAGAGAAGACATACCGGCACTTGTGAGCATCAGTCTGCAAGGGAAAGTTGCACATTGCCTGTTCCACCACTCCTTATGCAAGCAGATCAGTACTTTTTGTGCTTAACACAGAATGCACAAGGATCTCCCAGGAAATTAACTACACATATTCAGAAATGCATACAATAGTTTGAATAATAATGTAAAAATCCCCTACTCGTACATTCACCAGGTGTTTCCAGCAAACTGGAAGACTTATGATACTGAAGGCATGAGACATGCCCACCTAAAACAGCACTGTGCCTCAGAGTTAATGGTCTGATCCAAGGCTCACTGGAATTTTTCCACTCACTCTTACAGGCTTTGGATCAATTGCTGGCAAAAATCTAATCCCCAGTATAGCCAAGGCATCTTCAATATCCTACAAGCCTTCCCCAAACAGCCAAACACTCACAGCTGCTTCCACGTGCATTCTCCAATGAGCAAACACTAGATTTATTCAGCACTGGAAGGATGGAAGAGGGAATATTCATTTCTAAGTAGGGAAAGGCAGGGGCTGCCACAATTTTGAGCCTAGTCAACGGAGGCTTAGGATCCTAGAGAAATGCAGCCAGCCTCCAGCAGATGAATTCTAACAAAATTTCAGCAAATGGGTACATTATTCATGAAGAAAAAAGCCTCTAGAGAAACAAACCCAGAGCTGATGTAAAGCAGCTATTTTAATCAATAAACCTGTAGCAGAAACCATCTGCACCAGGGCTATTTAAAACCAGCCATTTACAATTTAAAGGCCAAATGACAATCTGTGTGCAGCAATTTTGCTGGGTTTTATGACCATTCCCCTTTTTCCTTGCTTAAGCAATGTATTTCTGCAAACTTTCTAATTCAGTCTGACAATAGCTACCTGTGATGAGGGGAGGGAAAGAGCTTTCAGATGAAACTCATTCCTTCTGATTTTGTGTGTACATCTCTTCAGAACTGAAAGTGGCATCTCTATTGGGATTTACTGTAATTGAAGAAATTTTTTAGCACAAAGTATTTTTAAAATAAAGGTGAGGAAAACTCCTCATTCAGCAACCTGTGTCAACACCTCTGGAACTGGCAAGTCCCCTGTAGCCCCAGCTGCAGACAGTCCCTTGTGTCTTACTGGCAGAAAGACAGAACTGCTTGCTTTCCCGGTCCCTCAGCACCTCCTAATTGGAGGCACCCAATAAGACTTAAAGATAACGCTCAAGCACAGGCATCGCCATTTTCTGCCATGGCATTTGACGAAAACTAAAAGCCTAAGAATGACTGAGAGCATCCACACACTTCAGGATCAATGTGATGACCCTAAACATGCCCAATTCAGTGATCTTGACAGGTTGGAGAACTGGGCCGCCAGCAACCTAGCAAGTTCAACAAAGACAAATGCAAAGTCCTGCACTAGGAGGAATAAACCCATGCAACAAGGCAGGCTGGGGGCCTAAGAGCTGGCAAACAGCTTTGCAGAAAGTTGCAGAAGGTGAACATCAGTCAGTGGAGTTCCCCACAACAGCAAAGGCCAACAACATACTGGGTTGTATATGAGCACAGTCATAAGGTACATCAGAGCGATTTTTTTACCCTCTCAGTACTTGTGAGAGCTGAGAACAAGACAGACTGACAAACTGGACTGAATTCTACAAAAGGCCATGGAGATGGCCTCATGGACATATGAGGAGAGGCTGATGGAGCTGGGTTTGTTCAGAAAGAAGAGGAGGCTCAGGGAAAATCTTATTGCTGGCTTCAGCTACTTAATGGGAAGGTCCAAAGAAGACAGAACCAGAGTCTGCTTGAAGAAAGAGGAGAGGAAGCAACAATCACAACTTGGGGCATGAGAAATTCATATTAGATATTAGGATAGACATTTTCACTGTGTGGATGACCAAACAGGGGAACAGGTTTATAGCTTTGCAGATATTCAAAACTCATCTGGACAAGCCTCTGAGCAACTTCATTTAACTGGACCTATTTTGAACAGATTTAGGACTAGATGACCTTCAGAGATCCTTCCCAACCTAAATTTTTCTGCAATTCCATGAATCTCTCTACAAAGCTTTCTGCTTTTACTATCCCAAATTTCCTGTCATTCTTTCCTCTCAAGTATTTTTCATAGACTTCTCTCACACAAGTGGGGAAACGCTGACCAGCAATGCTCCTTGAATCTAGAACATTCCACTCAAGTTATTCATTACTTTGCAGAAATCTGCCCAGACATGTACCGTTAATCTGCAACAATAATCTGGAGAATCTATTTTTTTCTAATTCTGCTAAAAGCAAAGTTTGGTACTTTTTCTAGCATCTCTGTAACTGCCTTCTGAAGTGTCAGTCTCTACCTGCACATAAACCAATGCCTCAAGCTCTTCACAAGCAGTCCAACATACAGGAATGTGGCTTTGGGTTTCTTATGAAAACAAGGGCAGCTCAGATGGAATCCTTGCTGTGTTTCAGGCATGTCTGTGTCCCTTACATTGTTTCATATCTCTTCTCACTGCTGTCTAACTTTTTATCTCTTACTGTTTCTCTGTCCACTGTAGACTGCTTTGAATGAAGGCTTGGAACACCACAATGCAGCTATACCTGAAGTTGTACTGACACCCAGAGGAGTTGCCTGGGAATTGCTGCTTAACCAGGGAGTAAAAGATTTTATTGCAAAATCAAATGTAAACCCAAACATGCTTAACTTTCATTTAAAAATAAATTAAAAAAATTATATATATATCTTCTAATATGTTCATCTTGAAAAAGACAGCTCTACCTTGAAATCAAGGTCAAAACATGACCTAAGAAAGCTGGCTTGTTATTTCCTTGAAAAAGAAGGCATTTCCAAACGACTAGCAGGATCACTGTAGGTTGATCGTGTTTTGTTTGTTTGGTTTTTTTTATTATTCTTAGCCTCTATTTCTCTTATCACTGACGTATCTCTGGGGAATGTGACATTCATTTTGAAAAGGGCCTGATCCGAGCTTCTTTGGAATACTATTCTTCCATTTCCAAATTTGAATTAAATCTTCAAAATCTTCACTGACTTACCTGTCAATTTCTTGACAAACCTGAGTGGCAAAGGAAAGGCAGTAGCTGATGGGGCTCTAACTGTAAAAGAATGTGAGACCTACCCATATCATACAACAGTTTGGCGGAACAATAGACTGGATGTCAAAAGCACTGAATGTTGTTTGAAACAGCTCTTTATTAAAAAGGCCTAAGACAGGAACTAACGGGGCTGGGTGTACACACCTCCTTAACAACTTACATGAAAAGCAAAAAGAGGTGTTTGGCACAATCAGGTTACAAAAAAATCATCTGATCTCTTTCCTCGACAGCTGATCTGTGTACTTTTACTTTTGCCAGAAATAGATTAAAACAGAAATTTTGCCATGACTAACTTTTAATTTAACCCAGAGAAAGGAATCATTTTGGCAACTGCAAAGCCATAACCACCACACCGCAAGCACCTCGGGTATACTCTTACTCAGAAGTCACATCTGCCACTTGGCCCTCAGGCTAGATGGAGATGAAGTACATCAACTGCTTGGTATCTCCAGATGCCACTCAAATAATCATAGGTCACTTCGGGTTTCTAAACAATCTAGAAACTACCCCAAGTGGTGTGTTTGTTACCACAAGGCAAACCAGTGACTCCTGATAAATAGCCATCAGTGGTTTTGGGAGGAGAGAGACTGACACACAGGAATCCCTCCAAAACAGATTCTTGCAATTATGTTCATAATTATGTGGCATGATTTTTACAAGTGCTAAGCACTAAGCAATCTTCATTTGCTTGCCATCTTAAAAATAAATAAATAAATAAATAAATAAAATCCTCTCCGTTAATGTGCCTAACACACAGATCCTAGGCAGAGCAGAATTGCTGAGCTCTTTACACTCCTGCTATACAGCAATTAATTGAGAATAACACTTGAAATGGGAGTTTCAGATATGGTTTTGTGCTGCACTTTTAGACACCTGGCACAGAAACAAGAATTTAGGAGTCAGGGTTACACTGGCTCCAGGCCACCTCTGGCTCTCTGATTTCAGCTCTTGGCATAATTTCACCAGGTCCATCTGTCCTTGCTTGCCCATGGGCATCAACACTGCCAGGAACCTCAGCAAGGCTATGTGCTACAGCCCCAGTTCTCATGTACTTCCCTCCCATGCACACACCTCTGTTCCAGGACTGCTAAACACTCGCTCAGTCTCAGCTACGGAGACAAAGCTGTGGGATTTAGTGCTTCTTTCCAGGCACAAAGGAGCAGCAGACAAGCAGGGGCAACTTTTTTTCCCTCACCATTTGAATACTTTTAAGCTTTCAGCAGTTTCTTCTCTCACCTTTGGCAGGCATTTTAAGAGGAGACAGTACCTTCTACAACCTGACATATATAAGAATGCAGGGACCAGGACACACATCCTAGACACGAAGGGGCAAGAGCAGCTCCCTGCAGAGCAGCCATATCAAGATGCACAACCTGGGGAACAGGCACACTCTCCCTTAGCAGTTCCCAGGTGAACCAGAGAATCTGTTCCCAAACCAAGCACACTAAACTCAGGCCATGTCCACAACTACTTCCTGTTTCAAGCAACGTTACCCAGAAAAAATATACCTCTTTCATGCACACCTCCACCAAGCTAAACCAGCTCACCAATATATTTTTAAAGCAGCTCTAGTGAAAAACCTCAACCTCACTTTCCATTCAAGGAGCTAAGTGAAGGCTTATGTCAAAATCTTGCTCCCAGCCTTATCCAAACACTTTGAACTTTGTGGGTCTGAAATACTAATTTGAAAACCTCAAAAGATGGCCTATTTCCATATGACTGTGCTTTGCCTTTAGCTTTTTGGTGCATGATACTTAGACAATTTCCAGTTTCCAGCCACAGCTGAAATCCAAATATGCAAGTGTATGCAGAACGACAGAAAGTTAGCAAGGGTCTGACTTTTTTGGAGTTTAACACTGTCAACTCAGGCAAAGTAGTACTTCTTTCTGATAGTCTAGAGCAGTTATTGTACCTAACTACATTTATATTCTCTTTGCAAACCTGTTAAACCAGAACTTAAGAACACGAAAATCAATAAATACAGTCTGAATACATATTATGAGATGTCCTAGTGTGAAAGGTTGGACACACTGTGTATTTCAATGTGTGCATTACATATGTACAGGACTGTTTCGTATCCATGCCCATAAGCTTATTAACTTTGGCTTTAATAAGACAGCCTGGTACCGAGTGAGAGCACATTAAGAACCAGCCTCCTCTCCGAGCAGATGGCAGCTCCTTATGGCAGGGACAGAGCACATGGACACAGGCTTGCTATGTCTGTGGAATGCTCAGAAAACTAGGACCAAGGTGTTTTGGGGTTTTTTCCATTTTACTTCAACTCTTGCAAATAAGTAACAAGCACACACAAATACATACTACCTACAACTACAAGCTTCACTTCTTCATTAACCTTTACTGGACTGGAAGCCTGACATGTTGGAGGATATTCACCCTGTATTTATAACAGTGCTTGAAGCAAGCCCAGAAGAATACAGACTGTCAATCACCTTATATCACAATAAACCCAGCTAGGCTACTCTTCCAGTGCCTTTAACATCACTGGGGGCTGTGAGTCTGCTATTTCCACTCCATAAAGCTAAAGAGAAGAATATTTACATTCTACAGTGACATTGGTAGCTCCACTCTCTGCCAGATGCAGTTACCACATGCCTGACACTTGCAGGAAAACAGTAGGTCCTAAAGATCAAAATACTAAATGTCATTTTCTTTTACCCAGCCAAATGGAAAACAAGAAGTGACTGTCTTGATATGTTCCCCTGCCTTCTTTGCTGCAGAACTGCTTTACTTCTCAGAACAGATTCTGTTTCTCAATCCAGAGGCTAAAGGATGGAAGTGAAGGGAAAAAAAAAAAAAGAAAGTTTTGTAGCAAGAAGAGAAAAAATAAATAACTCTATTACTTCTGCCTTGGATATCAGCCAGAGGAAAGCAGACTTACAGCTGTTATGGTAAACAACTTAAAGAAAAGCAAGGCACTCAGCTATCTGTATTCTGTCAACATCAATTTCATCCTTCAAACATATTCCAACAAAAAAAAAAACCCACACCTACATTCCAGTTGGAAAACTCTTTTTCATCCGCTTCTCACTGGAACTATTTGGAAACCATTTTCAAGCTAGGGGTAGTTGACTTTTTCAACATTGAGGTAGGTAGGTCCCTTTGTCCTTTTTGGGTACGTCCCCTTGTGGGTATTCTGTTGCTTGAAATTGCCCCAAGCTGGACTGCTTGCATTTCCCTTTAGGACAGCAGGATGCCAGTCAAGAAGCAAGATCTCTCTAAAGAAGCCAATTTGTAGTCTCATGGTGTGGGGGAGTGTTTTGCATGTCACCGTCTGCCAAAATAATTTGTCAGCAGGGTGAATTTCCTCAGCTGTGCATCAGGTGTTGAGACGGTACAGAAATCATTAAGAGCCCTACTTTTGAGGGCAGGTGGGTGGGAAAAGAGGAAGGTAAAATCCCACCCAGTTCACTCCAGGGAGCTACATTCTGAATAACAAAATTACTTGGTAATAAGTACTGATGAGGAAAAAAAAAACAACACCAAAAACCTTACAGAATGCAGTACAGGATGTACTCTATTTCTGCCACATATTGAAGGGGCAGAAACACAAACCCACCTCATCAAATGTGCGTACTGTTGTTAAAACCCCTTAGCAATTCAGCACCTCAGCAGCAAAGGCTGGAGACTTAATTTTGGAAGAAAAAACACAGTATTTGCATTGCACTCACATACATAAATAAGGCCATACACATGCAAATCTAAAGCCAAATTCTGATTTCTTCTTTTTCCAATTACAGTTAACAAGAACAGAAGCAAAAGACAATGTCTTAAAGCTCAGTATTACTGAGAAAGGGATTGCCAAAAGCATGCCTAAGTAGGAAATACTACTGACTGTTACAGAAATTTTAAAAAGTAAAACCCATGATTTTTATGGGTTTTCAGAGAGCCCCAGTTCTCTGTAGAGAAGGCCAGACTTTGGAAGTAGCGACATAAAAATTCTACTAATTAACAGAGGAAGAGATGATTAGATAAGGTTTTCCATGTATTCAGTCACTTAAAGCCAACACCATAAGTTGCTGTTAAATAAGCTTGTGTTAAACAGTTTCCAGAACCATCTGATTCTCGTTGTTTGCAAAGACCCCTCAGGTCTGGTGGATGCAATCACTGTAGAGCCATGGCTCATCCTCTGACGTAGCACAGACTGTATATGGTAACACTTTTCCTTGTCCTGCTTCTATTTCTTCAGACATCAGAGTAAAACACCAGATCTACCCATGTCCAGTACCATCCCTGAGATGGTACCAACATGACTGAAGTGACACAAAGCCTCTTGAATCCTAAGTTGAGAACGTCTATTCTTGTATTTACCTCACCTACGCAGCCTGTACTGGATACACTCAGGATATACCAGAAACACATCTCATGTGGACCAGTCTTTGGAAAGATATTTTGGTGCCTCTCCATACATTATGCTTTTAAGAGTTTGGAGGGGGTTTTCCTCTCTAAATTGTGTTCATCTCTTCTGCAGCTGAGTCGAGGTATACCTACTAATCAGACATGTTCAGGAGTCCTTTCTCCTGGCTATGACAGGGATGGACATCACTAGAACTAGAGACATTGCTTAGGGAAATTGGCAATGTGGAAGAAGCTCGAAATTAACTTGTGAATTTATGCTGTCCAGGTAAAAATCCTATTTCCAGGGTCACAAGAAATGATTTGACAAATTCTAATATATTCTGTATCTACAGCTGGATTTGCAATTGCTGTATAAACAACTCCAGAAGGAAAACTTCTACAAAAATTGTAAGAGCTGGACACTTAAATTAGCTTCCAGATAGTAACAGATACCAGTCCTTAAAAAAAAAACTTTTGAAATCCCACAGGCTGTAAAGCAGCACAAGGCACTAAACAAGATTCTTTGCTGTCAATCTGTAAAGACTATGAATTTCACTAGGAAGTATTTCTGTCTGCAGTGCTACAGTCTCCAGATTGTTCTTATATTCAATGATTGTACCACAAAATAAAAATAACCATCCTGATTTTGAGTATCTTTGTACTGAACTGACTATACAGAGAAAATAAACCTATTTCTGGAAGGGTTTGATTTTAAAAGTATAGAGATCTCACAGGTAAAAATGCTCTTTTTTGTCAGCCAAATTCCACCATTTTAAAAAGCATTGCTATTGTTTGTCAGGCTGAATGGTTTTTTTATGGATGACAAGAAAGGAAGCTTCAAGACAAATTATTCAAGCAATGCCAAAATTCTGCTAGATTTTCATTGTTACATTGTAAGTTTGTAAGGGGATGAGAAAGGGCAGAAATATATATTTTCAGAACCACAATCACATATCTTCAAGGTAGAATTCCAAAGGATACCAATAGTTATTATCTTTTTCCCACTGAAAATCTCAAAAAGCAATGAAAGCAGCTAAAATCTTGAAGTATACAGAGAGAATTAATATTCACAACAGTAACATAAAGTACAAAAAATTAATTATTTACCATGTCTGGGTATTCAAGTGTAAAAAAATTAACATGCATCCTCTTTTGTCAAGGAAGTCTCCAGAAAAGGTGGTAGGGAAAGATTTACAGCAGTAGCTGAAAAACAGATTTCCTAATGGTGAATAAACTGTAGCTTCCATCTGGAACGTGCACAAGATTTTAAGTATTGTGGTTGCATCACGACAACAGTGAGCTTTTTCAAAATACAGGACCAGACCCCACACTGAGATGTATCGCTTTTTCCTCACCCGGTCTCACTCAGGAAACTTGCTTTCCCTCAAAACAATTTCTTACTGTTTTTTATTTACTTTCTTCCAAGTACTTTCCCTATTTAGCTCATTTTTATCTTTCCCTGAAGCATTCTCAGTTCTCTTTAAATCACTTTTATTCTTCTTTGAGTCCTTGTCTTTCCTTTCATTAATGCCTCCTCCTTTTTAATTTCACTTCCCTAGCAAGAGGTAGAAAATTGCTTTAGCCAAACCTTTCTCAAGCTCCATTTTAAGGTATTAAGAGTAGTGCCCTACAAGCTATTTGTAAAAGCATTTAAGACAACAGAAGAGAAAGAAAAGGGAGAGTTGAGAATAAACTGATGCTGCATTTTCTTATGCTTTAATTCTATTCTAAGGACTACACAGGATTGTATAATGAAGGTGGGATGGTAATTTATGGCATGACTCAAATAAGATTTCTTAGAAAGCAATCAGTATTTGTGGACCCTCATTTGGGATTTTAAACAATGAAAAGTAATTTGTACAGGTGTGCAAATAGCTGGCTAAAACATACTCATTTCACTCCTGTGGCTTAATCTTAATAAATGCAGCTTGAACTAAATCTGAACCAGAAACCTAATGCAGATTTTGCTATCAAAACACACCAGGGCAGACTACTCCACCTATTTAAGAGCTGACATTGAGTTTTCCAGTGCACAAGTTTGGGGGAAACATTTGATTTTTCAAGTCTTCACCAACCTTTGGGATTTCACTAGGGAGCTCCGGCCTAGCATGTTTAAGTCATGAGTGACCTTGTTCAATTTTCTTAATTGTCACCAGATGACTATTCCTTCTCCTTTCTAAGTGCAAACTTGCATCCCTGATGCTGTTCTCACCTTGTACCACACAAAGATTTTGCTTCAAAAATAAAATCCAAGCTGTCTAGTAACATCTGTACTGTCACACTGACTTCCTGGGCAATGATCTGATTCTTGTGGCTGAGTTAAAACACTTGGCATTCAGCCTTTTGCTTCTTCCCTCTCAGGAACTAAGTTATTATTGCCTCGTACAGCAGTGTCTGGGTGGTATTACTAGCTAATTAATGTGTAATTTAGTGTAAAGGCCTGCAGACACCTTCCAGCCCCCACAGGCATTTTGTCTTCCTCTCCCTGGCAGGACCAGATGACATTCTGGCCAACCTTCACTCACCCTTCACAAAACCATGCACAGACAATTCAGACAATGCATCTTTGGAAACACATTGCCATCACAGCTGGACAGATGCTAGAAGAGTTGTTTCTACCCCAAACAATGGGAAAATTAATTACTTCAATTAAAAGATGTAGATTAAACCTCTACCAAGATATAGTCACATTTTAATTGTTTGTATGCTGATGTGGTTTTCATTTCATTTTATTTTATTTTCCAGCTCTCATCACATAATAGGGTAACAAATGTAACTAGGAAGAGAAATATATGGTCAACAATGAATGCTTGCAGCAGGCTGTGAGGGAATGGTCATCCTTGTCTCAATGTCCCGTTTGATCATAGGATAAATCAGGATGACAGACCCATTCATGTTCAAAGGAAGAGTCCAATCACATGTTTCAGTGGAGTCAGCCCAGAATACTTAGCTTTTTTCAAGATCAAGCACCAGCAGTTTTAGTAATTGTCTCCCTGTTGCTTTTTGCATGCAGCTTTCACACTAATTTGATGTTCCTATTAAACTACGATCTGCCCCAGCTCCTGGTTACTGCATCAAGATGCTGCTTCATGTTCTGCCCAGTCTACACATCAGTCACACATCAAAGAGCTGTCAGAAAGGGAGCAAAACACAAAATGCCATTAATCAAAAGCCATCTGAAAATTAACTAACATGAAGCTCACTTAATTAAAAACAAAAGCATAAATATTTTTCTCTCAAAAAGACCCTTGCCTCAAAACCATTTCAGTCAAATTATTCTTCCCCCCAATAGCTCATGATTGAAAGGAACACAAAACATCATAATTATTTTTAGATCACACATTCTCCTCTCTACTTTCAATGGCTGAAGTAATTTAAGGGATCTCTGTGTTTTAGTTTTACTCCTCACTTCTCAGAAATAATTACTTCATCTTAATGAGGTTATACATATATGTATACACATACGCACTCGTATATCTACAGATGCCAGAGACCCTTTAAGCAGCCTGCAGCCATACTATGACCAGCTGTGGTCTAATCTGCTCCTAATATCTGAGGGGGTCATTCCTAACCCCTGTTTTGGAGAAAAGTGACCATTGAGGAAACAGCTGCAGTGGGTCAACTAATGGCACTTTCTCTCACAGTGAGTCTCTTTCACTTGTTCTAGTGACAGGCTATAGGATATTGCATTTTGAGCTGCCAATGCTGCACAGTATTTTGGACTAGATGTAAAGCACCAAACACTGATGACTCTTGAGAGATCTATGAGAACTCCATATACAGGAGGAACTGTCCTCTCTATGCTCTGCCATATACCTTTTGGGAAATTTTGCTAAAGTCCTTTCTTTTCTACAAGTTTTATTTGAAAAATAATTTCTGAAGAGACAAACCTCTGCAAACAACCTGTAAGTTACTTCGGCTGCCAAAGTATAATAGTGCTTTTTCTTTAAATTGCTAGGTTAGGAAGAGTTTTAGGTTGCAAAGTCAAGCACCCAGAAGCTTGGAAATGTCAGAGGTCATGTCATCTGATCAGCATATTCCAGCCCTGTTGCATTCAAGCATTTTGACAACCTTTAAGCACGTTGCTACCTGCGACTTTCTTCTGCTGGGCAAGCCCCAGCATTTAAATAGAGGCCTGCTTGAAATCCTTTTGTATTTTACATATGCAATGCAGAGCCTCAAGATTTATTCATTGCACACTACCAAAACTGTGTACAGAATGTAAAATGATTAATTTTCTCCCAAGCATATCTGACAAAGTCTCCCCATAGTATCCAAGTACTTTGTGACCATGAAATCTACCCTCACTGTGCTCCTCCAAGGTGAGGTTGAAATATTATCTGTATTCTGCAGCTGAGCAAATGAGAGTCAGAAGGAGGAAAGGCACAAACTTTTCATTAATTTTAGTAATACAACCCGAGGCACACAGAAAGCCTGTTTCTCAGTTTGCAGCCCTTCACTCTCTTTCAGTCTCCTTGTAATGGCCTCCCAGGAACCCATCCTACTTCACAGTAGACATGCATAGAATGAGGAGCCTCTTGTTACTGGCTTTTTGTGAAAAGTTTGTCGTAAATCTGCATCATTCAGAAACTCTGTCAGGGAAATTGAGGGGAGAAGCCAGTCCTCCAGAGCAGCATTCACCTGCCTTAACTGTAATAATATCTTGCATCCTCCACTGGAATCCCACACCTCATTTACCATCCACTTTCCAGCTTGGCAGCAAATGAGGCAGTGTCTAAACATACTTCAGAACCTGCCCACCAATATCATGAATAATTTGCATCAGCCCAGAATGCCAGATTATGGGGACAAACAGCCACAGACCCTTTCCCCTGTGCCCCAACCAGTCTGACTTGCCTCTGACTTATCTGCACCCCACATCCTCTTCCCTTTCATTGCTTCATTCTGATTTCCCAGATATCTATACGTCTCCTGTGCTTGTAATTGCTAGCTCCCATCCTCTAACCCTGCTCCCCAAGATCCTGCACACACTCCCTTTTTGCTTGTAGTCCTTTGGCTCTTGCAACTTGCTTTCCTTGTTCCTCCATACACCTTTTCTGACCCATCTCCATGTGACCATGAGTGCTGCTTCATCTCCAGTAGCAAGGAGAAAATGGAACTGGTGAGCAGCGCAGCCATCCTTCCTTCATCCCAGGGTAGGCCTGCAACCAGGATTAAGTCAAGAAGAGAGTAACTCCTCCCTGAGCATGTGCAGACAAACTTTTTAAGGCAAAGTTCTTGAATCTGAGGTGTCTCCAACAGGCATGAACAACCTGATCTCTAGGGCAAACTCAGGGATGCTTTTCTCTAGGCAGCAAAAACCATCTCCCCCATAGTATAGCAACAATTTATCAAATGCCAAGCCTCCAAAGCTTCTTTCCAATGAGTTCATTCCAACACCAGCACAAAAAAATGCCTCAGGAAACAACTGCTGGATTTATTTATTTTAAAGAAGGTAATTTAAAGCAACCCATCTCTCACAGATCTTGTCATCACAAACAACTGACTTTTTTGAAGTTTTAACTAAAAGCAAAAGCGAAAGAATCAATCAAAAACTGAGTCTTAGCATGAAATATTTCAGCCCAAATGATTAGAGAAGCTCTAAAGGAAATGGTTCATCAGAGTAGGCAGTGACAGGTACACTTTACTCTGGGCAGTGATACTGACTTTGCTCGTAATTAATAAATCTACCAGACAATTGTTCCAACTAAGCAAACATTTCCAATCATGCCGATGTAAGTGAAATCATTATTCTTATCAATTCGAAGTTAGCCCACATGTCGTCACCATCTCTCCACACAGCCTAGAAGCATCTAAGCATTGTTTTTCTCCCAGCTTCACAAGCCCCAAATTTCAGGCCCTGCCATTCCAGTCTGTGGAAAACCACATCACGATCCACCACCCTGTGTGCAAGAGGCACAAAACCAAGAACTGATGCCACATCCCTCAGGGAAATGGTAGAAAACCAGGTGAGTGTTTCTTGGCAGTGCTACCCTGGATCACTCTTTCTTACCATGACATCTCCTCCTCATGTCCTCAGTTTCCAGTTTGCTGGAAGGTTTCCAGGTTTTAGCCACATGGCTACGCACCCTCCCATCCACAGTGCATCTGTGCTGGCAGCCTCTTGTCCAGGAATGCCCTGAAGCTGAACTTATCAGGCACTTTGCAGCCCCATATCACACACATCTAAGGCAGAAAGACAAACTGAAACAAGGACCACATGGGTCACCACTTCTAATTTTTCTATATTAATTGTTAAAATGCATCCATAGAGATCCAGATACAAGTATAACTAAAACCAAAAAGAAGTGATATCTTCTTCTACACAGAGAATCACATGCGCTCGAGGGGAATAAACAACCCTAAAACACCAGAATTTTTCAAAGCCAGTAACAGAGCAGACAGGTGCCTCCCTCATCTGAACTTTGGTAGCAATTACCAATCTACTGCTGGTTTTGAAAATCTAGCATGAAATGGCCAAAAAGCTAAGAACTATTTCTAAAACAGGCCGGAATAAGACACACTCCTACACAAATCCGAACACAGCAAACAGGATTGCAGTGGTAAAAATCTCTTTCATGAGGGAATTATCAGCAACAAATCCACTGTTTAGCCATCCTACATACACAATAACGATATCTCTGGTTCAAGATGATATGAAAACTGTTGCCTACATCTTTGAATGTAGGCATTACTTGGAGAGGTTTCTGCTTTGTCACATGCATCAGAGTTACCTTAAGGGTGAGTGCTTTGGTCTTTCTCATGTCTGATTGCCAGGAAGGTTCCCTTAGATGGAAGTTCATGTACCCAAAAATAATGTATTTACTTTTGGAAACTTGGATCTAGGTTTATGAATAGTGCAGATTGCCACAGATAAAAACCAAAGGCAAGAACATACAATAATGGAAAAAAGAGGAAGAAACAGAAGAGAGGAGCAAAATAGAAGAAGCAAAAGGATTTCTGTAGTTTCAACATGTCAGCACAATTCATTAAGCTTAAAGGAGCCACTAGGAGTCGCTTGTGGTGATGGTGACAGTGCATCATCAAGCAGAGAAATGCAGAGGGCTCTTACTGCAGCATATGTGTCTGGCTGGCGTCCTTTTGTTTGTCAGGTACCTCGTAGTGTGGGGAAATCTTCCCGAGGCCACTGTCGCTCAGCATCCTCTTTCGAACCGCAGGGTTCCACCGATCTGATATTCTAGGGCAGGAGGAAGGAAGACAAAGGCATTCACCCTTCAGAAATTACCGCACATACTCCGCTTTGAAGTTCTCTTACACTTACTGGTTCCCAGCATTTTTTCTGCCCATAGCAAGCTAAAATAGCTTAATTCACCATGAGCATGACTGTTCCTATAGATGGATAGGAGCATTTCTGGTCTGCCCAGGGGCTGAGAAGGAACAGAGACACTTCATCATCATTCTTAGGCACAGAGGACTTCAAAGCCTGGTATCAGAGCCCTGACCATGCAGAGAAAGGTTTGTAACTCAATCGATACAGATTTATGGCAGGACAAATAGATTCAGACGGTGTGAGGAGGCTGAAAGTTTTAAAGTCCATTAATCCAGCTGTGTGTTCCAGGATGCCTCATGGAGTAGATGCTATTTCACCATCCTATTGTCATTACCATGGCTGCATCTGATCCTGTCCCCAGCTCCCCACCTGAGATCTGCCCTCTCACATTTCCCAAGTCTTCAGAAAAGGGGACTGGAAAAGAGATGCCCAACTCCAATACAACTGCTGAAGGTCAGATCCCAGCAGCACTCACCCAGAGGCCTGCTCCACTACCAGATCAGGCATTCCTGGTGGTGTCCCCACCTGCTGTGACATTACCAGCTCTGGGTCCAGAATAAAAATCTCATCCTGCGAAATTTCCGTCACAAAGTGCAAATGTTCCTGTTGGAGTGATACAAGGAATGAATAACAAACTTGTAGCATCGCTGGTCTCTTCAGGGCACCCAACTGGCTTTAGGAAAGCTAGGGACATATCAAGGTCTCTAAAGAGCATTCATGGGACTCTATTAATTGAAGTGCACACACATACATACACTAAACCCAATGCCACTGAAGTAACCAATAAATACTTCATCAATTTTAAGCTGGACAAGATTCCCAACCAGCAAGCTTCACACAGCAATGCTTAGAAGGCTGCTACACAGTGAATCTCTGTCATTCAGCTGAAAACAGGAGGTCTACCCATAAAGCCAAGGTTTGCATTTCAAAACAAGGACCAACACGTAAAGTCTGCCCCTCCACTGATGGCTAACAGAATTTCTGTTGTTTGGGGATACTCATCCAGACCTCCATTGCTTGTACAGCCTGGTTTCACATCTCTGTTACCAAAACTCTCTTAGTCCCTCTTTTTTCTTCTTGACCCAGAAGATTCATTGAAGGACAAAAAATCCCAGGTGTGACTAGGCCTCTCTATGTAGGCACAAGCAGGAAACTGCACACAATTTGTGGGCTGGGACCACCACACAGTATTGATCTTTTCCCCACAGAGACACAGGGCAAAGGAGCAGGAGAGAAACATGATCATTTCTACAGGGTCACTTATTGAAGAAATGCAGAACAAGACAGAGTCACATTGTCCTGTTCAACCTGTAGCAGGATCTTCTTCACTCTTGCTTTCCAAATGTTAAAGTACACCTCCATCAAAGCATTTATATGAGAGTGTGCCAAGAAGTCCCATGGTCGTTACATGCAGGTAGTGAACCTGGCAACTCTGAACTAAAGCCACAGGTCCTTCTTCTTGAACTAAAGCACCAACTGCTTTTGCTAGGAAACAGTCATATGTTCCTGTGATTCAGAAACAGCTGACATAGACCTCAGGGGATCAGATATAAATGACCACTGTGTGAAATCAACAGTTTGCACATAATGCTGTGCCACTAATTGGCCTATTCTGGCTGCAAATCAGAAACATCAAAAGCTCTGAAAATTTTTCAAAGTGTATTTTAGGAAATATATTCAGATTGTCAAATCTATGCCACAGGTTTGAATTCAACAGAGCTACACTTTGTTTTGGGGTTTCTCAGGAATATTTGTTACAGTTCTGGTCATAATTCTCAATTCATAACATCACCTTAATTTCCATAGTTATTCTATGTCACGCAAACAGGATCAGGACCTCTGGTGACTAAAAGCGTCAGCAAAAAACCAAATACTCTTGGTGTCACACAGATGCCCTTAGTAAGACTTGATAAGGATGACAAATGTAGAAAATTCTGATCCATACATCAGATTAGTAGGAAAGAGAAGTGCAGATGGTCAGCAGATAAAAAAATTCAGTGAATTGATGTGTATTACATCAACTGAAAAATGGCCTGGAATTTTTTCTCTACTTTTCATGAGAGATCAGTAGCATTTTATAATACACAGGAGGAATGGCAGATAATTCATTTTGAGCTGCACTTGACATAGCTTTAAAAAAAAAAATAAATCTATTGAAACCATAACCGAATAAAGATTTACCTGAGATCTGTCAATGCGGTAAAAACGATCAGCAGAAGTTGCTGCAAGACAGAGAAACAACAGAGCCACAGTGAAGAAATAGTCTGAGCAGAGCTACATGGACAAGATGGGCTGAGCTAAAATCACCACCACGTAAGACAGCCTCTGTGTCAGTGAAGTCACAGCTGTTTCACAAGAATACGATCTTAACCATTCATTATACCCATATTCCTACACCACTAAATAGTGAATTTAAAGGTGAGACTTAAAACATTAAATCTGAAACATATGAAATCATTAACTTGAAATAAATATTTGAAAACATAAAATATATTATAAGAACTGGTTACATTAAAAATGTGACACAAAAAGCTGCATTGTTCTGATAAGCATATCATGAAATTGATGGGTCTAATAGGATTAATCCAAGTTTTGAATCTAAAGAACAATAACATGCTTGGGAACTCTTTGTAAATCAGATACATGGTCACAGATATTCAGCCTGAATTGACAATACATTCAATGAAAATTTATGCTGCTCATGAAAAACACATGAAAATAGGGGAGATTCACTAAACAAAGTACCTAATATGAATCATGTCACTGCCAAACCATTTATATCACCAAACCCAGCAGTATTTCGTCACCTGCAATGTGCTTCGTTGGATGGAATTTTTGTTGTTTCTGCTTTGCATTTAGTTTGGCCAGTGAAATCAGACTCATTCATTTTGAAGTTTTGACACAAGAGCATAGTACATAGTATTGCAGGTTTTGGCACTGCAAGGGACAAAAACTGAATGCATCTACCCACACAGCTTTCTCCAAAACCCAAGACAATTCTCAACATGCTTTTTATCAGTTTCCCTCATGAGAGACAAGGAAGAGTGATTAGAAATTGTCAAGGAGAAATTGGTTTTGTTTAGTACAAGAAGAATTTCAGCCCCCACATGCTGAAGATTTTGCAAGAGAAGATGCCATCCATCTTAGCTGCTAATTCCAGTGCTCTGGAGCCTGATGAAAAACCCAGATAAGCCGTCTGCTTTGACAAAGTCTGGGTCAAATACAAGTGCAGGTCTCCAGGGAGTTACACAAAATGCAGACTTACAGGGAAAGGAGGGCACTTTTCTGTCACCTAAATGCCACAGTACTTAAAGAGAAACCATAGCAAAGAAGACAGCTTTACCAGGAGCAGTCTGCTTCCACAACCAGCTGCACTCTGGACTCCAGGCTCTCCTGTGCATTAGGTGCTGCTTATCACAGCAGAGACACTAATAAACAAAACCTCTAACCACCCTTAAAAGAACATGCCTCCTTGGGGTGACACAGCTACAGCAGGCATTTTCATTGCTAGGTGAAGGGCCCATTTCATTTTTTTCAGAGGGGGAAGGGGGGTACCCAGCTCCTTTTTAACTTGCACAGTGTAACAAGAAGGAATAGTTACCCCTCCATAGTAATACTCACAGATGTGTTAAACCTTCACATGCACACCAGAAGCAAGCAGCATGCTAGGCACAAAAGAGAGGAGATGCACTTACCGTCTAGGAAGCACCATCTAGGAGAGAGTCTCTGAACAGAAAGTACTCTGGGGAAAGAGCTTTCTTGGTCCTGGATAGGGCAGGGAAATTACATTAACAAAATAATAAATGTTTTTCTCTAAAAAGAGCTATTTACTAGTCTCTGGGTTTTGTTTTTGGGTGGTTTTTTTTGGTTGGTTGGTTTTGTTGTTTTTTTTTCATTTTGCTCTACTGATGTTGCACAATGGGCAAACCCTACGTAACCCAAACCCACTGGATTTGGTCCCCACTGTCATCATGGTTTGCCTGTGATACAGAAGAGAGCAAACTGACACGGTTATCTTCAGCCTCAGCAATTCTCTTCCCTTCAGCTCAGCAACACCAAAAAGCTTCACATCAAAAATAGCTTTCTCAGCTGCCTACAGCCCCATTTATTTGTGGGGGCACAGGAACAGAGAGAAGTGAAAATGATCGAAAAGATATACATCAGTATCAGCACACAGAAGGCATGAACTCCAACTACTATGTTAGTTTCCTGTGTGTCTGTCACCTTCCTTTATTCCAGTTCAGTATTTTTACACTCTTTCCCATCTGTACTGATCTACCACTCAAACCAATTGCCCACTGGTGTGTCCCAAATGCATCACCCAAATGCAGTGTTATTCTCTGCACCCAGAATACTGAGAGCACAGACCTGGGAATCATCATTGCTGACCAAGAAAACAGACACCCCACATCAACATCTTCCCGTTCTGGCTAAAGAGACAGGCTCGCTGTGAGCTAGTGGATGTAATTTCAAGAACCAAACCAAATGACTGGGGGAGAATTAAGGCCATTTTCCTGACCTGCATTTGCAAAAGAGTCAAACAGACTGCCTCTTGCTTTTTCAGCTCTCACTGAGCTGGAGAGGCAAAAAAGATATCAGAAAGCAGAGAGTGGCCGTGGCTTTGCTCCATGTTGCCAGTGGATGGCCAGCCAACTTCCTAAAGCCACCAGAAGACAATTAAACACAAATAGATTTGCACAGGGCAAAACACACCACACCATGGATCTTGAGCACACACCCACAAAATTTGAGCAAGATTCTATCCCTCTTTTCAACCGAAGCAGTAAAATTGGCAGATCTGCAAACGATATAAATTCAGGCACACACTGGCTCAAGATTAAACTTTACTCCTCCTTCAGACAACAGACTACAGAATGGTATACCAAATCACAAGGCAAGAAAAGAAAAAGTAGAAGCAATGGGGAGGAAAAGTACATTTGAGAAAAGTATTGCTGTGCACAGAAAGTACAGAATCTGAATAACACATATGTACTTATATTCATAAATTTGGCATAGATTGTGAAAACAGTCCTGAATACAATGGTATCTCACTGGGACTTCTTAGAATACTACACAGAAGCCCAACACCTTTCCTCACAGAAGGATGCAGGACAAATGGTTTTCATACTGAGAATTGTACAACTATCAGGTGAGTAGTTGTTTGAAAGTCCAACACCAGGAAGTAAGTAAAGGTTGGTTGAAAGAGAGAGTTCTGAAAAGAGATTTCAAACAATCACAGTGTTTTAGGCAGAAGGGACAACAGAGCTATGAACACTTAACCCCTAGTATAACACAGAAATCCATTGCTCCAGCCTGAACTACAGCAGACCTCTTAGAAAGGCAAGCAGTCTAAGTGAGACACCAAGTGACACAAAACCCACCATTCCCTAAGGCAACTGGTGCCATGCATAGGGTTTGAAAAAGGTAAGTGAGGTTGCTTTGTATACAAGAGAGTAAGTGCAGAAACACCAACATAGAGTTAAAATAAAAGCTTGCGGTGTATCAAACATATCCACACACACCCAGAACAGTCATATAGATTCTTAAAGGTTCACAGTTTCCTACCTACTTTCCTCTCTTTTTACTGACTAGTGCTTATATCATTAAGAAAACATAGAAGTAGTAGATGTTTCTCAGCCATTTATCTTACCTTTTTGCAAATCTGACACATTTCTAAAACACGTTTTATCTGATTACCCATGTGTGAGAAAAAGTTAAGAAAAAAACATATAAAGACAGAAAAAAATAGTTTCATCAGTTCAACGCCCTATGCATGTCAGTAAGACCATGGGGAAGAAGCAGTTTGCTTTCTTCAACCTTTGGAAAACTTCTAAGAATGCAGAAAGAAGTTTTTATTTCAGTCTGACTGGGTAAAAAAAAATCCAAATTGATTACAGAGCAAATAATGCCCCCATAAGTTAAGGGACAGACATTGCTCTTTGATTTACAGAAAGGTATCTGACAGTTTTTCAGCCACCTGAGAAAAAAAATGAGGTAAAGCTGATATCGTACAGATACACACAAGTTCTTAGCTTCCCGGTTAGCAGGGTGCTTTCATGCACTATGTGTTATTTTCAAGCAACTGTGATAATGATTAGCATTTTGCATTTTAATGGACAGTTATTTCTCAGCCAGGTGAATGCATATCAGGGCCTGGCATGGTGCTGCTACAAAACGTTATTAATTTCATTTGGTATCATGACAGCTTTTGCAAGATGCATCTTATTAGCTTCTGTCTCCAGGGTTGACTGGAACCATCTTTCCTTTCTGGTTATCCAGGAGAGAAAAGCAAAACCAGCTCCAGACAACTGATCTGTTGTTTCCTCAGTACCCTAGAGTTTGGCTATATTCCTGGTAACAGACGTTATCTCAAATGTTACTGCAGCAACTCACAGACCTTGCTTGACTAAAAAAAAAATATATACATATACATGTTCTGATGCACGACACCTGCATCTATAGACACCCTGATAAAAATAAAACAGTCTCAATTTTCTCCCATATTCAGACTCACAGATTTTACTTGATCCCACAAACGTTTCTCTCATGTACAGTTTTTTTTTTGTCCCCAACCTCTGTGCGTAACAGGAAAGATTAAAATAATGAAAGTATAACATTCCACAAAGTGAACTGTGTCTGCACATGGGGACTAAATGATGTATCTCAGTGGCTCAAGCATCAGATTTAGAACACACCTATATCTTTCTCCAGTATGGGTTTATGGAGTTGTGGAATGCTTAGGTTTGCTTGTATCCAACTGAGGTACATATGAGAGAGTCAAGAGTTTTCTGAAATCTGCTAGGTTTGCTAAAGCCTGTGTATCTACATGCACAAAGCTTTACATATCTTAATATATAGTCCACTATTTGCAGAAAAGTGAGGACTGGGATACAAAGGACAAACAGAAGATTCAAAGTTAACAGTGTATACTTAAAAACTAGATGATACAAAGAGGATGCATGAGTAAAAACTCATAGATCTGGCAGAGTACATCATGATAGCAAAATGAAGACAGGGATAATGCTGTTAAAATGTAAATTCAAGTCACAGATTGTATATTGTCATATTATCTTTCCAAGACTGCGTTACAGTTCAACTGAAGAACTACCTTGGGAAGTCTCAGGCCCATGACAGTGATATTTTAAAAGTATTTAAATCATTGAAGAAACAAAACAGGCCAAAAAACAACCCTAGCTTCATTTTTCTTATTTGCACCTGGCCTTGCTGGTGTTGTTTTTGCTGACTCCCCATGTTTTGAGCTTCAGAGGAATCATGCAAGAGAACTATATTTATGAGACCTAAAAGTACCCAGGACACCTCATTAGCGAGGTAAGGAGACAGTTCTATC
Organism: Pedionomus torquatus; assembly: GCA_013398155.1. Taxonomy (NCBI): domain Eukaryota; kingdom Metazoa; phylum Chordata; class Aves; order Charadriiformes; family Pedionomidae; genus Pedionomus; species Pedionomus torquatus. Next base: position 276,523 of record VZRU01009536.1, on the reverse strand, counting down.
AACTGAAGTACCTTATTCATGCCCTTTATCCCCTGCTTTTTCCACTTTCTGTAATATGTAGAGGAATGCCAACAAGCATGGAACAAACCTCAAATTAACTTAACTGGACAGTTTGTAGAAATGACCCACTGAAAATAAACCAACATTTGAAGAGTCAATGATAAACAAGTACTGAAGAGAAACACAGAGGGGAGTGCATTCAAAATGCAGTATCATAAAAAAGATAGCATATTAGGGATTTCACACCGATACACACCAGGAGAAGATGGTTAGGCAATTAATTTATATACTGCTATCACTGCAGAGGTTAGAGCCAGATATGAGGCCGATTTCCAACATTTCATACTCTCTTTTGGCCCTCCCTATACATGCAGATTTAGTTATTCATTTTACTTCAGGCAGTTCCCTACACGTGGAGCAGTCAGCAGCCACTTAGGTTAATTTATAATGAGTGGAATGGAATAATACAAGCTGCTTTATTAGCTAATTCACTAGACACTAGCACTGCTCCAGAACTCAGTTCCAGGACAATGATTGATACAAATGTCAAAAACATGAGGTTAAAATTGGACAGGAAAATGCAGAAACAAACTATGAACTGGTGTTAGCATGGCAGCTCCAGGAATACATGCCAAATTGCATTTTGTCGTAGACTCTTCCTGCCTTCGGTGCATTTACAGGCATTCTGGCCAAATTGGAATTTTGTATCACCCAAGTAATCATTGGGCCCCAAGAACTTATCTACAATTTCACCGCAACGGGTTTGTGTAAACTAGACCTCTGTATGCTTTCACAGTGAACTCATTCCTGCCAATGTCAACAAGACTTATGTTGCTAAATCTAGGGCAAGGCTATCAACACTGCTCAAACTAGTCTTGTGATCCTAGGCGCTGTATCAATTGACCATTGTCTGTGCAAAGCCTCTCTGCTAATGTCAGACCAGCGCAGGAGTCAGTAGAGTTAGTTTCAGTTATTTACTCCCAATTGAAGCATTATGCAGGGCAGTATTTTACTAAGAGAAATAAACATTCTTGAACAATACTTCCAACTGCAAGGCCAAGTTCTGTATTGCACAAGTTTTACAATAAAGTAGCAAAATGCACAGAGACCAATTTTTAATACTAGTCACCTAAAACTAGGACCTGTTAGTTACATGGAAAAGACATGTTTGTGCCCAGAACAGATTAAAAAAAAAAAAAAATACTCAAAAGTTCACGTTTACTAAACGTAGATAACTGAGCTGCACAGAATTACTATGAGGCTAGGCCTGCTGGCACACCTTTTTTTCTCAGTGATAGACTTTATTACTACAGCTGTGCAACATAATATGTTATTGTTCAGTTTCTCAGAGAAACAATTTTACTTTGGTCATTTGTCCTTCAGGACACATTCTCTCATTCACTTCAAGACACAAGACACTGTTTCTGCAACATCACTCACACCATCATGCTGAGCTGATTTTAAAGATTATTCCATAAGGTTTGCAAGGAAAAGGATTGCCTCAGGGAAAGCAGAATGAACCTCCAAAATCTGAGGGTAAATGATAATCAGAAGTTTATCTGACATAGGGGTATCTAAAAATAAAACCCAGGTGCAAATGCAAAGAGCACAGGCCACATTGTTAAGATTATCTTTCTTCTGACACTAAAAGCAAAGCTTGTCTTACCTGGTAATGAACTCTCTGTGTAGTGGAAGTTGCTGACTGTAGGTCCTAGTAGAAGAACAAAAGAAACATCAATGATGAAAAAAGTTAAAGCAACAAAAACTGTTTGTAATTCCACTACCTGAAGCAGTTGGTCAAACACAAATAATTTCACAAGTATTTCTCACTGAAACACCATGGAAGAGTTACAGAAACCTCACTTAAAAGTTTGGATTTGCATACATTTGGTCAGAAATGTGGTTTTAAAAACACAGAGTTTACATTAATAGATCTTTACCATATCATAGACCTATACATCCCATGAAAACTACCTAAATTTAGAATATCAACAACAAAATGAAAGAGATGCTAAAATCCATAGATCTTTTTTGCAAATATTTCTGAGCAATTGACAAAAAGCCTGGCCTACAGACCATACCTCTTCAGTTGACATGTCAGTGTTCAGAACGCAGAAAGCCTTAGCACCTCCATTCCCAGCAAATGGGCCTGAGCCAAATCAAGCACACACAAAAAAGTAGTACAAACCCTGCAACAGGTTGGAGAAGCACAGTTCCTCCACAGCTACTAAGGGTAATTCAACCAGAACATCTAATTGTGCTTCCTCCGGCACTATACAATACTCACAACCCAATACTGGACATATTAAGTTACCTGAGCTCAGTATGAGATTATGTTCTCAGCAGATTACAAATGTAATCACAATTATTTACTTGTAATTTTCCATCAGCAGTTGCCTCAAATACCAATCACCTTACAATATGGTTTTATTTCTGATAATAATAACCACACCTCCTATCTGAATGTTCAGAAATGCATTTGATGAAGGGAATTCTGGCTGAAATGCAAAGTGAAAGCCTGTAGTGAGATACTAAGGTCCATATTCATGCTCCAAGCACAGGATTTCAAAAGCATGAAGAAGTCAGTGGCTCCCAAAGAGTTTAGTGGGAGCGACAGGGTTCATAGCTCCTGTGTAAACTGGACCACCTATTTAGAAACTTACGTAATGTCCTTGCACTTGTAAATGTTGTTAAAAGATATTATTAAAAGATTAAAAGGTGAGAGATAGCATATTAATGAAAATCTTTTAGTTCTATCACTAAATGTATACACACTTAAAATTATATAGGTAATAGAGCATTTGGAGTCTCTGTTTCCCAGAATGTATTGTAGAATGAACTCTAGTGAGCCAAGGTGTTCCAGATGGTAAGAGCGCCATTATGATTAGCCGCATGAACTTATATTTCTATATATCAGGAAATATCTGGTTGATGTTTGTAGTGTTGTAGTGTTTATCGGTGTCTCAGTGACTCCATGACAGTATTAGAGAATGACATTCACATAATTAGACCTACTCGAATATCATGATTTTTATTCTTACACAATGTGCTTTCTGATCAACAATTTGTATAATTTCAGAAAGGTACATGGACAGTCCTGGTATTCCACTTCAGTTCAAGAAGAAGAAGGTATTCATCACAATTCTGTTATCAGTTAAAAGGAGTCAGCATGACTTTTTATATCCCATTTAGAAAATATTTTTCAGTGTTACTCCCGCATTTTTTATCACATCAAAACTCTAAAGATTTGGGTTCAGTGGTAGGCAACGTGCCATACTCTTAATACATGGTTGTTGCAACTATTAGATCTCTGCACTCAGAACTGAAAGAAGCTTTTATAGATTAATATATAATACCTTAATAATAAAAATCTCACCTCTTGGAGGCGGTCAATGTACATACGACAGGTCTCCAAGTCACAGTCTCCTCGTACTACTATAATTCCTAGGGGAATGGCTGGAAAATAAAAAACAAAGATTAATCTCTTTAACTGACCTCTCACGAACGTTAAAAGATATGTTTCATTTTAATATTTTTAAAAATTTCCTCAGAAAGGAGTCCTGCTAGATAAATCTTAACAGTCATTTAGAAGCAGGAACATATTATTCATCATTAGTTTCGCCCATATATAATTACCAAAGATTCCGATTTTCAACTGTCTTTCATACTAAAGAAAATAAAACAGATTCAGTTAAGTTGTGTACCTTATTGTCTGATGTCAACATCAACTATTAACTGCAAAGGAAGGAACATACCCCAGAACAAGAGTTAAGGGAGGTGTTCTTATGCATTGAAATAAGAGAGTGATATTTCATTTTCAGAAATCTTAAGAGTCTACAAAAATGATTTAACGTAATTAAAGTCACAGCCTGAAGTCACAGCCTGATTTCAGAGAAAATTTGAAAATTTGAAAATTACTTTGATGGAAGGCAGCTTTCAAATCAAAATAGACATTATTCCATTTACACTCAAAATTGACACAATATCTTCGTAATTCCTCAGAGAGGGAAAAAAATAAAAAAATAAAAAGAAGAGAGAACTGGTAAAAATACAGCAAATAATTCCCCTCAGTTGAGAGCAGCCTTTTTAGCAACAGGGGACTTAGGTTTTCACTGCCATTCTGTTCGTGCAGCTAAAAAAATGAACAAACAGAAAAAAACCCCAAACCACTGAACCAAAACCAACCCAAACCAAAAAAGACTGAAAGAGGGAAAAGGTATATCGGAATCCATCAAGAAAGGTACTAAGAGAGCTACTGACTAGCATCTCATTAAATAAAAAGAAACAAGTGAAAACTCTCTAGTACCTGGTTTTCTAAAACTGAATCACTGAATGAAGTTCTTTTTTTCTCCCTAGAGGGTTTTTAATCGAATAACAGCCCCCCCCAAATAGTAAGGAAGCAGCAGGAAGGAGATTTAAACCCTCATCTGAAGTATTCCAGAGGGAGAGCAGAATATCAAATTATAAACAATTTTGGTAACTGGATAACAAGAAGCACCATAAAGTCACTGATGGTTCTGAGATAAATAGAAAAAACAACTGTGCTGCAGCCCCTCCTGCCATTCAAAAGAAGTTGATTAAGAGGGAGAGATATTTATCTACCAAGACGCTCTTTATTCTGAGAAGATAATAATACAGCACTAAGAGATAATGGGGAAAGTGGCTTATATTTTTGTGGCCCACTAGGGTGAGAAGCGCAGTGGTCTCAGGGAGGAGAGTAGGAGAGCACCCGCAGCAGTCAAGTTCATTATGGACCTCAGAGGCGCATGCAGGGCCCTCAAGACCCATCAGCAATGTTGCCAGCATCATGTTTGGAAAGCAATTTGAACAGCAGAACATCTATGAACCTGGGAAAACTGGAAGCATGGAGGAAAAAGAAAGATGGAGAGAGAAACAAGAAAAGGGAGAAGGGACAGGCAGGAGGACCGGGGAAGGAGGGAAAAGCTTGCAGTTCTCCTGAAGCAAGACTGACACCTGATAGCGATGCCAATCCACCTGCTCATTTTCAGAAAGGCCGGAGGGAACAGTACTCATTGTGACCTCCCTGATTTTTTCATTATAGAACAGTGACAGAGAGACAAGCAAGTGGAATGAGGGTCAATCGCGAGGTTTGCTTTACGCGCTCCAGCGCTCTGGGTTACAGACTGATTCTCTTTGGTTAGTGTTTATTATCGCTTAACCTGCTCTGACAGGAGACCCTTAAGCTCTTGGTAGAGAGTACTTAATGGCTATCTAGTTTCAATTCAGCAGATCCCTCTGCAGCCCTTACTGAAAGAAGCATTTGTTAAATTCATTTATAGCACTAAAAAGCGAATTGCAGCAGACACGACTACACCTCCAACAGCTACAGAGCACTGGGAAGCTACACTACTGGCTCATAAACTGTCACTGCTTATTTTGTCTCTTTTCTATTGAATTCCTTCACTCATGGAGGAGTGTATGCACTTAGTGGGGACCGGAACTTTGACCTGTCAAAACAATGCAGCTAACAAAAAACTGAAATCTTTTACTTACACCATTCCTGACAGCCCAAAGGAAAATGACCTTTGTAACTTTTGGGTCTCTAAAGAACTCCACCAAAGCGTCTGAAAAGACAACACTAACATGCAACAGGTAGTTTAGGGTGACATTTAGGGGCCTCATCTACACAAATGAAGAAGAAAGACATGATTCACAGGTTTACCTAAATTATGACCCATTTATTCGTGGTCGTAGAATAAGTCTGGAATTCTGGGCTGGGTGACTTTGTTCTTAAAAAGAGACATGCAACTTCTGCTGCCTGGAAATCCTGAATTAGAATGACATATGGCTTTATGGCTTTTTATAAGGAATAAGGTTCATGAGGTTCATCTCAAATTATTCCATTCCATATGGTTCATGTTCATTTGAAAAAAAATATTTTAAGTCATTACTAGATAACTTTGTAGTATATAGATCATAGAAGGGTTTAGGTTGGAAGGAACCTTAAAGATCATCTAGTTCACACTCTCCTGCCATGGGGGCTGTAACCAGATGATAGTTAAAGTCCCTTCCAAACTAGACTATTCCATGCTAAAATGTTGCTTGCCAAAGGTTTGGGGGGGTTGGTNTTTTTGTTGTTGTTGTTGGGGTTTTTTTTGTGGTGTTTTTTTGCAATACCCATTTGGCTTTCAGCATGAAAAATGTTCCTAGCTCTAATTTTTATCAGAAATCACACTAAGCAGCACAATGCAGCATGGATCTTCAGTGCTTCACAACAGCTGCTGTTGGAAAACACAAGAAAATCCCTACAACTGACAAATGGGATTGAAACTATGAGATTGTTGGTCATATATAGTACGGCAAAGCTGTATAATAGGGTCAAAATGAGGTAAGTTAGGAAGAATCAGTTTAAGACATTAAGTTAACATGCACAGCATTCAACATCATTGTGATTCGGGAATAAATGAGCTTCTACCTTTTCTGAATAGCCCCATGTGGATGAGGATAGTACAGAACAGTGCTATGGGATACAGCAATTACTAGGTACACCAGGTGAGAGATGAGAGAACAGAGTCTTACATTAAGAGTGCAGGCACCGCAGAGCAACTTTCCTATACACATATACACTGTCCACTCCTATGGATATATCCAGACAGGAATATGCCAAAACTAAGGGATAGTTTCAGATCATGAGCCAAGCCACAGCATTCAGGAACCAGATATTTTTGTCCCAAGGCACCTGCCCTTCTAGCCCTTCACATCCAGCTCCCAGTTTCTTTGTGCTCAGTGAATGGTGAAAAGGACTTTGTCCAGAGAGCTGTGGATGCAGAGTCTAACACTGCAGCAATGAGCAGCAGTGCAAGAACCCCAGGAGATGAGACAGGCAGACAGTTGCTTCCTATTCTGCATCAGTACTGTAGAAAGCTTTTTGTTCCCAGTAACAGTGGCCAAAATTGCGTATCAGCAGGAAGAGGGTGGAGTAGGTGCAGCAGTATGGGCTAGCATGATGCTCTAATTGAATGCAAGATTAGCAGTAATTTTCTGAGCCCTCATGAAATTAGCTATGGAATTTATAAACAGCAAAGAAATCTTCTACCTGAGTAACTGCTCATTATGCTGAACACCTAAAGCTAGCAAACTTTTGAATAGTACTGAGAACACAAACAGAAGCAGCACAAATACACTGCATATGACACTATGAAGAAAAAATAAAATTCAATTAACTTTCCCATTTATTGTTATGAAAGGATTCAATTTGTGATCTAAACACCATGATTAATCCACTCAAATCCCAAACAAAACAGCCTCAAGACAGATCATTAAGGTAGATGTGATGCCAGGAAAACTCATTCCAAGTCTGACATACCTCAGGGGACTGGGGAGATTAGACATTGGGTTGTAAATGTTTAATGTAGTAAATAAAGGTTCCTCACTACTAAAGATGTTATATAAATGCTGTTTTCCTGAGGGGTTTCCACTGATATTAGAATTGAAAAGAACTAAGTAAATTCTTGGGAGAGAAATCTAAAATATTTAGACATTTTTATGAAGAGGCTTGGCTTTTCCAGTATGGTTTTAATACAACTGAGTTTATACAAAAGGATTTTCTTACCATACAAATCTAAGTCATACATCTCTTCAGATCCCTTTGGTTTATTATACTGACAAAAAACTAAGCCTGCTTAGGTTCATTTGTTGCTAGTTTTCTTGGCAACAGAGGTCCAGTTTTAAAATCTGCTCATCAGGAGATGAAACACAATGAAGGTTACCAGACCAAACCAAACCACATTTGCAGTGGTAGTCATCCCCTCCAAGTTCTCAGTGACTACCCAAATAACCTGCCACAAAAGGGAAGAAGTTGCTCAAGTCAAATGAAAATAGAACTTGTCCCAAACAGAACCAGGTTAAAGAAAGAAAACTATGAAGAGCTGGGAATCAAAACTAGAAGGGAACAGATATCAGGACTAAGAGCTGAGAGTTCTGGCTGAACAATGGGTAAAGGTTTAGGATTAAGGAAGCTGACCTGTGAGATCCAAAGAAACAGACTAAAACAGGAAGGATGTGGGTGGGATAAAATAGCCAACAGGGACTGAAAAGGTAAGAGAAAATCAAGTCAGAAAAGCAATAGGAAAGGAAAGAGGAGAAGCAGAATACACACAGAAAAAATCGCACAGAACTGTCTATACCAGAAGGACAAACTACAGCATTATTTCCTGGCAAGTCTGAAATGGAACTTAACATCCTTGTATCTTCCCACTCTCCCAGAGTAAATCTATATCTACATCTTTTTGTATCACTATCCGTCTCTTCTAGTTTACAGGAGGTGGCAGACTTACAGGTAACAGTTTCCCCCCTAGCTCAAAAGATAGAGGACTGTGTAGAATGTAGATATGCCCCATGTGGACTCAAGAGAGGATAGATTTAGGTTAGAGAGAAGGAAAAAATTTTTTACAATGGGAGAGATGAGACACTGGAACAGGTTACCCAGAGAAGTTATGGCTACCCCATCCCTGGAGGTGTTCAAAGCAAAGCTTGATGGAGCTTGGATTAACCTGGTCTGGTGGGCAGTAAACTAGATGATCTTTAAGGTGCCTTCCAACCCAAACTGTTCCATGATTCTGTAATGCAATACTTTAGATTTACTGCTTCCTCCCAGCCCAGGCAATAATATACCGTGTTAAATAAATGTTATTATGTATATTATTTTATTATGTATATTATGTAT
>VZRU01009536.1:239603-267782 GCA_013398155.1 Pedionomus torquatus | reverse complement strand
ATATTAGGAAAAAAATCTTTCCTGTGAGGGTGGTGAGGCACTGGAATAGGTTGTCCATGGAAGCTGTGGATGCCCCATCCCTGGGATTAAGGCCAGACTGGATGGGGCTTTGAGCTAGCTGGTCTAGTGGGAGGTGTCCCTGCCCATGGCAGGGGGGTTGGAACTCAATGATCTTCAAGGTCCCTTCCAACTCTAACCATTCTATGATTCTACAAGTACAAGATCAGCAGCTCGAAGCTAGAAAGCACCATGACTGAAGTTAACTATTTCAGCATCTGTGTATATATTAATTGTGATCCTCCCTTTAATTTTCTAATTACATTCTAGTTTTTCTCATTGTACTCCTGTGTCTTTCTGATATTTGAATCTATGTGTGTGCACATATGCTGGTCAAAGTGAGAAATGTAAGTCACTGCACTGTCTGGACAAAGCCCACAATGTTTCATCCATCCAAAGGAAATGTTTCCTTTGACAGATACAATGCCTTTAACAACTTCCTCTTTATTTTCATTATTTCTGTTTCAGGTACAAATATTTATCAGTGGCTTTCATCTGTACATACTAGCACGAGAATCTGGGAGCTCAGTGGCAGCAGAATTGTCAATATTTAACTCACTGCTGGCTTCTTACCCTCTTGGCTTCATCTTGACTTTAAGCAAACCATCCAGCCCTCTCAGTTTCTGATCTTATTAAATCACTGTGACAGAGAAATGCATAAATTAGCTAATGTCTGCACAACACATCTTGAGAAAACAAAGCTGTTAGAGCAAGGCAGTGACTTTTACTCAGAGTGAAATTTAGTAGAGAGTCTGCAGGTAATGCTGTCTTTTACAGAGCTTCTACAGATAAACCACCATGTTCCCCTAAAAGACCTCCTGACATATACTTGATCATCAGCGTTTCCTTTACAGAATGGAAGAGGTTTGTAGCTACACAACACTTCTCACATAAATCTATCCAAGTCAAAGTTGCTTTCCAACGTGAGCACAGTTCCTCCAGTAGCTTCTCTCTCCTGTCATGACTCCATCTGCTGATTCAGGTTCCCCTCACCATAGCAGCCACCTAGCAGGAGGTTCTGTTCTCCCCTATGCCCTTTTACATTATGGATATTCATGACGTAAATATAAAGTCCTCAGTGCTGACTTTTTCTTATTTAGCTAGTTACTCACAATCACATGGAATAGTCTCCAAATTAACTTCAACTGCCATATCCCTGGGCTCTACCATATTAGAAAGCACTTATAGTATCTCTGTAGCTGTACAGATCCCAAATGACAGGCTTGTCACTCCGTGTACGTAAGGTAAGAACTCCTAGGGTGACCCCAAAACCCTCAGATAACCCACACAAATTAAAGGCAGAAACATGTGCAATAGAGACATGTGACTAAATGTAATCAGAAAGAGAGAAGAATTTGTGGTTAACATCACACCGTGCTACACCACTCCCCACTGCCACACTCGCAGAAAGCAAGGAGGCTGCAGAGAAAAAGTGTGTTGTATTGCAGATTGTTCAATTGTTGTACACATGCAACTAAATTTTCTTCAAAAATAGTTTTTTAGTTTAGTGTGCCATTTTATTCAGGAGGAGATAAGAAACAGCTGCCTCTATGTAAACAACAGCATGGGGGACCCAGGGAGGTTACAGAGCTAAGAGTTATTTCTGATGCTGTCACCACTGCAGTCACGTACTATTCCTCCTTTATCTTAGTGGTACTAGGCAAACTAAGGTTGGTTCTACACAGCTAGAATATACAAAACAAGTTAAAGGCAGTAAGAACTGATATATACTATTAAAAAGAAACAACCTGCAAACAACCTGTGCGGTAATTGTTGATGGTGAGCTATCGCACCTCTGATTGTCTCTGAAGACAGGTCTGTCTTCCTGGTGCAAATCTACAATAATGTTGACAGGAAGAACTAAGAAGGGTTGAAGATCACTTGATCACAAATTAATTTATGGTTAGCTAGTTTTCTTGTTTGTTTTCTTGGCGGTTTTGGGTTGGTTTTTTTTTTGTAAATATAATAAATTTTTGCATTTGCCTCCATTGACAGGAATTTCTTAGTAACATCGGAAATGGGAAAATAGGGTGTCATAAACAGAAAGATTTTGCTGTTTCAAAAACAACTCAATTTTTTCTCCCACAATAATGCTTTTGATAACACTTTCTTGCAATTACAGGAAGTAAGAGAGCCAGAATTAAGTTCTGCCCATTTAGACACACCATTCCAACGCACTTTTTGTGCATTATATGATCATAACCATCATATTGGGCAGAAGGTAGTAAAGCTGGTGATTTGGGCGACAAGTGATTAGGGCATAGATAGGGAAGTGTTAGAGAAGACAACTACATTTGCAGCAAAGAATATTACAACATAACTAAAATGCCTACATATATCCCTTTCTTAAAGGAGTGCATGGCAACATTCACCCCTCCTCACTGCATGATCAATAAGCAACCTTGTTACCATCATCAATCATCCCCATAGACAATTCTGAGACGCTGAAAGAAAAAAGAATGTAGGAGAAGAGAAAGAACATGGGGAAGGAAGGAAGAGAAAATTCAGAAACAGCATCTTGGTTAAATGCCAGCTGCAGTGACAAGAAAAGTAGAAGGAGAATAGGCTAAGAACGGTCATGCTCTTCAGAGGACAAAATGACATTCTTTAATTGCTCATGAGGTTCTCAAAATGAGATGTCTACCTCCAGCAGAACAAAGATTAATCTTCATGGAACAGTTTGTATGACAAGTTGCTATATGTTGGGAAGTGCAGTTTTAGGTGAAGCCATTGATAGAATCAAATCAGTATTTCAAGCAAACAAGAGGAGTGAAGTGTATTTACTGTGAGTTAAAGTGATCCAGCTTTCAAAACTCTGTTATGGCGACATATACCAGGCAAAAAACCATAATAGCTTCTTTGCTATTTTTTCTTCAGGAATAACAAAGTGACTCATTAACTGGCTTCCTTTTCCTCTTCAGATTGCTGCAAGATTCTGGTTTGGTTTTCAAACGATTTAGGAAGGAAAAAGTGCTATTAATCCTTGTGGGCAGGGAAAGGAGAGTAAGTATAGTATTCTGAAATCAGTTGTAGGTACTCTGCCAAAGCCTGGCCAGATATGTAAACTGAGTCTCTTGCAAGCATCTAGTGAGATGTACATGTGCTTAAGAGCTATAGTCATACTGAAGGAAGCTAACCCCATTGACAGTAACAGGCCTTGTAAAAACACTATTGTAGAAATGAAGCCAAATAGACACGTCCTTGTATTTTGCTAGTGCACACGTCTGCATTTAAATTTTTAATTCAGACTGACAAAATTTCAGTTAGTCACCTGCTATGGAAATTTATTTATTTCCACTCCCCTCCCTCCATAATCATTTTCTTTGGTAAAGAACAGAAAGTCACTTCATCTTCAACTTTCCTCCTCCTCCCCCTTTAGTCATGTAACTTTCATTGGCAATCTTCCATCCAGTGGTTTGCTGATGAGGATGTAGTCAGCCCTGCTTATTTCACATAAGAATTTAACATATTATAGAGCCAGGCAGACAGCTATCCATCAACTTGCTACCAAAAAAAACCATTTAAAACGTATCCAAATAGCTATGTCAAAAGTGTAATTAAAACGGCTATCTACTCTTCTTGAAAGGAAGAGTTGTGTGATCTTCCAGTTTCCTTCCTCATAAGAACTTAAGTCCTCTAGTGTAACCATGCAGCTTGATGACTGGCTATGCCTCAATTTCCAGAAGAAATACAAACATCTTGCAGTAAGTCACAGGAAAACTGGCATGTTAGGTCTGTGCTTAGTGAACCACAGGGCTTTCCTATTTTTTTACTTCAAGGAAATTCAAAGAGCTGGCTAGAATATTTAAAACACTTTCTGACTGTTTGGAGAGCACTTCTCTTCCTGTACATAGTTTCCTTCAGTCATAATTAGTATCACCCAGAAGTCCTCTAATCAAGATCAGCCTCCTGAAAAATAAAGGTTGGTCACTTCTCATTGGAGACACTTAAGCTCTATGTTCACAGAAGGAGGCTGATGACCATCAGTGTATGTTGTAAGCCTGATCCCAGTACTGGGAAAGACCATGGAGAGCATCTTTTTGAGTGAGCTTTCACAGCAGGTGCAGGACAGCCAGGGGACCAGGGCCAGCCAGCAGGGGTTCAAAGGAACTTGCTTAACCAACCTGATCCCTTTTTTATGACCATGTGGTCCATCTTCTAGATGGGGAGAAGACTGTAGATGTTGTCTACCCAAGATTTCGGTAAGGCCTTTGACAGGCCCCCACAGTATTCTCCTGGAGAAGCTGGCAAATCACACATAGACAGGTGTACACTTCACTAGGTAAAAAAATGGCTGGATGGTCATGCACAGAGAGTTGTGATTAATGGGGTGAATTCTTGATGTCAGCTGGTCACCAGCAGTATAGTAAACTAAAGATAGTAAACCTCTTGTTTAATAACTTTGTTGATGACCTAGATGAGGGGATTGATTGCACCCTCAGTAAATTTGCAGATGACACCAAACTAGGTGGGAATGTGGACCTGCTTGAGGGTAGGAAGACTCTATAGAGGGACCTGGAGAGGTGGGATCAATGGGCCAAGGCCAGTTGTTGGAGGTTCAATAAGGCCAAGTGCTGGGTCCTGCATTTTGGTCACAACAACCCCAGGCAACGGTGCAGGCTTGAGGAAGAGTGGCTGAAGAGCTGCCCAGCAGAAAAGGACCTGGGAGTTTTGGTGGACAGTCAGCTTAATTTGAGCCAACAGTGTGCCCAGGTAGGCAAGAAGGCCAATAGCATACTAGCCTGTATCAGGAACAGCTTGGCCAGCAGGAACAGGGAAGCAATCATGCTTCTGTATTCAACACTGGTGAGGCCTCACCTTGAGCACTGTGCTCAGTTCCGAGTCCTTCACTACAAGAAGGACATTGAAGTGTTGGAGCATGTCAGAGGAGAGCTGCCAAGCTGGTGAGGGGTCTAGAGAACAAGTCCTATGAGGAGAGGCAGAGGGAACTGGGCATGCTTAGTTTGGAGAAAAAGAGGCTGAGGGGAGACCTCATTGCTCTCTGCCACTACCTGAAAGGAGGCGGTAGAGAAGTGGGTGTTGGCCTTTTCTCTCAAGTGCATAATGACAGGACCAGAGGAAATGGTCTGAAGTTGCAGCAAGGGAGGTTTAGATTAGATATTAGGAAGAATTACTTTACTGAAAGAGTGGTCGGGTGCTGGAACAGGCTGCCCAGGCAGGTGGTTGAGTCACCATCCCTGGAAGTATTTAAGAAATGTGTAGGTGTGGCACTTCGGGGCACACTCTGGTGGCCGGAATTGTAGGGTTTTTTTGTGTGTGTATGGTTGAGCTCAATGATCTTGGAGGTCCTTTCCAACGATGATGATCCTGTGATTCCATGATATGTTCTTAAACAGGACATTCCTAATATGTGAAGTAGGTAAGGTGAGGTATCTTCTCTGATTTAGTTTAGGTAGATGGAGATATTATTTAGTTTCTTGAATGAAAACAGTAAAAGTTCTCATGTTAGAACAATAATGCACAAGCATTACCAAGACAGTTAAGAAGGACAGATAGGGAAAAAAATTTCATGAAAAACATCTGTGGAGAATACTCCAGTACAGCTATGTTATCAAGATGGCCATGTGGCAACTTGAGAGACAAAAGGCTGACTGTAGATGGCCTGCCAATGTCTGAAAGCAACCATTTTAACCCTTCATGGCCAAGCATCTACTCTTTGAATGAAAACCTCTTCAACACACATCCAGCAAGTGATCAAATGTATGTAATCTAAAACCAGACATCAGAGGTTCTAGGTCATTCTACAGCCTTTTTTATCATGTTACTACTACAAGGTTTTTTGCAGTTGACAAATAACATTAATCCTTATTTACAATTGCAGTGACAACAGTATAAATGTATATTTTGTGTCAGAACATGTAAATGGCTTTTAAGGATTACACAATATACACTAAATGCACACACAAAGTTTACATCCATAGTGAGAATAGATAAGGACAGTTCTTCTCTTATGGGAAACCATAGGATGAAATGCCAATTGAATCAGATTGTTTCTAACAGGGTTGGATAGATATGGGTTCAGTATCACTTACTCGAGGTCCATTCAAGGTCAAACTCTCAATTTAAACTTGAAGAAAATTCCTCTCCAGTGAGCCATAATCCTCATACTGTAAAAATTCTTAGTCCAGTGATGAAGGCTTTGATTGCTTAATTATGACCACAATACACTAACAGAAACTTCAGGAAAGGCTGTCAGGACCTAGAGTAAAATTTAAGCCATTTCAGTTCTTTTGTTGGAAGGAGAGTTGGTGAACTGGGAGAATAAGGAGGGATGGTATCAGAGGAGTGAAGCAGTTTAACTGTCTTCCAATAGCAAGATAAGCAAACCAATTAAAAGGATTGTCATCCTGTAATTACCAGAAAGCTCTGTATTAGAGAGGGAGCTGAAGCTCTGTTGCACAACAAACACTCATGCTTGTAATTTAATATGAATAATGAGCCAGATGCAGGAACAAGACTATTAAATTGTTATCACAAGCAGCCATGTCTCTCATTGATTAATGACTCTGTGTGTCACCAAGGAAAGGACCTCCATTTTTAAGTATAGATCAACATCATCAATATTGCCAAAGCAATGGGCTGACTGCCTTTGACTTACCCTGGAGTGTGGCAATTAAACCATTATATGAGGAAAGAAAACAGTGATTATTCTCTTGTGTGGAAGACTGAAAATTACTAAAGAATAAGGGACTTGAGAAGCCAGATTTGTTTCCCAAGATAAATGCACCTGTACAAGAACCACGTTCAAGGTCAGTCATCCCCAGTACAAAATAAATTGTGGTCCCCCCACTCAGTTTCAAATTCAATTCTAATAATAAAATCCTGAATAGTTTCACACACTAGTAGAAACCCAGCAGAAACAACAAAAAAATCCCGAATTAAAATAAAACAGGTATTAAACCACTTATTTTACAGTAAATAAAATCAACTTGCAGAAGGCATAGTTAAGTAAAAAAGCAGGTGAATTCTCTATATATGCTTTTTATAGAGAGAAAATTTACATAGAATATGTATGTGCACATACACAGATAGATGAATATACCCTCCACCGAATTAATCCAAAAATGTATTCTTGACCCTGTGTTTGGGGTTTTTTGTTGCTCTTTTTGTGGATTTTGTTAAAGTAAATTCATACAAAAAGTTCTACCAGAAGCAGCTACAACCTGGCTTCTTCCAACTTACAAGCTTCACGAAGTTTTTCCTTGTCATAATGTAGCCCCTCATATTCTTGCAAATTAATCCTGTTCACTCTGATCCGCAGACGATCTGGGATGGAATGAGGACTGCAAGAGAAGAAGAAAGCTTCTTAGATTAAATGTTCCACGGAAAAGCAAAACAAAAATAGGATATGAAGAGTTTTTGGTCTTCTCTGAAAGAAGAAAAAGAGCAAGCCTCTTCAAAACTCAGGCAACTCCTTACAGGCCCATCATTGCATTTAAAATTATGATTACCCACCACACAACAACATGGACATTAGACCATAAGTGAAGAGCAAGATCAAGAAGCCCATCTGCTGACTGTGTGGTCTGGAATCATAGATGTTTTTCTGAGTTCTCTACTCCCTATATAACTACCCCTGACCTCTCCAGTTTGTCTTTTTGTACATCCCTAAGACAGTACCACAGCCAGTAGATCTGCCAAGCTGTGTTTCAGGATGCTCATGCTTTCTTGGGAATCTTCTGAAGATAATCATTCTTCCACCCATAAGAACATCCACTCTCACATCCCTAGAGGATCCCTATTCAGCATTTCTGTCCTGGGAAACAGTCAAAAGAGGTGGATAAGAAATGGATTTCCACAGTAGTGAGTCCAATACAGAGAACCCAGAAGGACTTTCAAAAGTAAGCAGCTGCAGAGAAACCTCATTTCTACAGATTTGGGTCAGATTTAGATGCCTCAGCTGTCTATATAATTTTGAAATACTCAGAGTCCCTATCTATAAATTAAAGCGTCCATATATTGATAGAAACTTGTCCTGAAAAGCTTTGTTTTGATTTCCTGCTGTTACACCTTCCACCTTATTGTAACCTATTACTTGATTTTGTAAGTTTAGCTGAAGGCTACCTAAACTAACTTGTGTACATTTGCATTTTTTAAAGAAAGATAGAGAACCTGTGTATTGTAACACATATATCAAGTGCCTGTCTTGTAAGAACTGACCCTTGGCTCAGTTAACAGTATATTCTTCATCCTGTGTCTTACACCAAAAGACCTTCCACATTGTCTCTTTAAATCTAGCTGGTAGCTGAACTCTACCAGTGATATGACCACCATATACACACACTCCCTTTTAAAAGTTGAAATACTATGCACTGTCATAAATATGCAAGCTTATTTTTTTGTTTGTCTCAGTTTTAAGGGATTTGACCCACAGTATTTGCATTGCTAATTTAAACTCCAATCAGGACAAACCACATTTCAAATATGCAAAGTTTTTCTTTTGGGTTGTTTTTTTTGTTGTTTGTTTGTTGTTGTTTTTTTTTGTTTTGTTTTGGGTTGGGTTTTTTTTGTTGTTGTTGTTGTTGTGTTTTTTGTTTGTTTGTTGTTTTTTTTTTTAAAAAAGTGAGCACTGTGTTTTGGACCTGAAAATACTGCAGATGGGACAAAACGCATGTTTTGCAGCCATTTCCTGATAGAATCTTTGGGATTAGCAATTATTTCAGCATTAACTTAGTGCATGCTTTCTATCTGTTGGTATAAACAGTTTTATCACATCTGGACAGATGAAAATAAATACTGAAAATCAAGTTCCAATTAGAAGAAAAGAAAACCACCTCTTTTGCCGCAAGCACTCTGCCTATAAAGCGATAAAGGACAAAGAATTGAGGGTGCCCCCAAAATTGGAGTCTAAGACAACATGCTAAAAGGAGCTGCACTGAAGAAATTCACGGTCTGAATGGGAGTTTCTGTATCAATGATGAAAACAAACCTAAGACACAGGAAAAATAGCTTGGAAGAAATCAGAAATGTTTAACAGTGGCAGAAAGATCAACACAGTTGGGAACATACAGTCTGCCCTATATTTTTCCTGTGCTGATTGAGAGGAACTATTGCATCAAAGTGCCCCAAGATATCAGCAAAGTGTCCACATTTAAGATAATGCAGTGCACACTGGCAACCCAGAAAGCCAACCCCATCCTAGGATTGCATCAAAAGAAGCGTGACCAGCAGGTTGTGGGAAGTGATTCTCCCCCTCTACTCTGCACTCACGAGACCCCACCTGGAGTACTCCAGCTCTGGAGTCCTCAACAGACAAAGGAATATAGAACTGTTGGAATGGGTCCTGTGAAGGGTCATGAGGATGATCAGAGGGATGGAGCACCTCTCCTATGAAGACAGGCTGAGAGAGCTGGGACTGTTCAGCCTGGAGAAGAGAAGACTCCAGGGAGACCTTCTAGCAGCCTTCCAGTATCTGAAGGGAGCCTACAAGAGAGCTGGAGAGGGACTCTTTGTCAGGAAGTGTAGTGATAGGACAAGGGGTAATGGTTTTAAACCACAAGAGTTTAGATTTGATATTTGATACCAGGAAGAAATTCTTTACTCTGAGGGTGGTGAGGCACCGAGGTTGCCCAGAGAAGTTGTGGATGCCCCATCCCTGGAAGTGCTTAAGGCCAGGCTGGATGGGGCTTTGAGCAGCCTGGTCTAGTGGGAGGTGTCTCTGCCCACAGCAGTGGGGTTGGAACTTGATGACCTTGAATGTCCCTTCCAACTCTAACCCTTCTATGATAAACTTTTGCAATTTGATAAGACACCTGGGATAGTAACTTCCAGCACAGTTTCAGGGGACAGCTTAACATAGATGCCCCTACATCATTCTATAGAACAGCAGGTTCTATAGTCAACTCAGCAACCCAGAGAAGAGGCATGCATGCAAATGGAGCAAAAATGCGCATAGGTGGAACACAAACATAATTGCACTGAATTTGACTCTTTTTTTCTTCCTTTCTTTTCTTTTTAAGACAAGTCTAAATGTCACCTTGCTGGCTGAGTAATGAATGTAGTCTCAGGAACTACATTCCTTTCCAAGTTCTATAAGATGCAATTCAAAAACAAAAAATATAGGAGATTTTATTTTTAGTCAAGAAAAGATAAGAAAATGTTTTAGTCAGGAAACATCATAATTTAAATGCATAGTCTTTGTCTGAGGGGAGAAAAGAAATAATTCACTGCATGTAGTAGGATTCATGAAAATGACAGACTGACAGCTCTGAAAAGTGAAGTCTTTTATGCACTGATACAAAACGGGAGAAGCTACGATGCTTTTTCTCCGATAATGTTCTGCCACTGCACATGATGATGAAGGTAGCTCAGTCTTCCAGCTGATCAGTTCACAACCTGGAGATTGTTGGTAGGTGTGGGGAAGGGACTACATGTAAACTACCTCTACTTCTTTTGAGTTCAGCTGGCAGTAAAAGTGGTGGGAGGCAGAATCCAGCAACTTATTTCTGTGTTATGGTTTGAGAAGTGCACTATAATTTATTGTCATTCAGACAACTTTTCTATCAACCAATGACCCCTCCCCACCCATGATGTAGAATGGGAGAAAAATAAACAAACCTGAAGGTTGAAACAAAGAGATTTAACAGAGTAAGACTAAATAATTAACTTTAATAATACTGAAGAACCAATATTGATCCCAATAACAAGATAAAATATACAAGGATTATACTCAGCCAGTTCTATCAGGGGGAATTTGTGCACTCCCAGGAGTGAACAGGAAGTGAGCACTACAGCCTCAGGAGGAATGGAAGGGCTCAGGGGTCCAGCACTAGAGAAAGAAGTTCTCTGGATGACAGCCATTAAGAGGGAGAGAGAGCACTTCACAGCAAACTTTCTAATTTATATTTAAAGTGAAATTCATGGTATGAAATAATCCTGTTGGCCCACTTGAGCCAAGTGCCCAGGTCATACTCCTCATCACTGCGCCTGGCTAAGCATTGAAAACACTGAGACTTTGAAACCCGCATAGCCTAGCTGGTAAATCTTTTCACAAATTCAGACACTAGAATCTTCTAAAAGTGCAGTTTCCTAAGCAACAAAAGGTAAATTTGTCCTGTGTCTTGCAAACCAGGAAACTGTTCCAATACTTGGACATGCTACAAAGGCAGCCATCCTTACTCTGTTAAATTAAGTCAAGTCTAAACCCAATCCAAAAATATCCAAACCTGTCTCAAACTGCTTCTCCTGAAATCAGAATGAAATCTTTACTTTTGTGTTGAAATCTTTGAGCAATCCAAGCTGGAACCCTGTAAAAAAATACACTTTCCAATCACTATTTCAAAATAACCACTTGACCAAAAAGCTGGGCAAGAATTCCTCAGTCCAGCACAGGGAATATCCCACCAATCCAGAACCACACCATGGCCACTCCCTACTTGCTCTTTTCCATTTCTTCCTTGCTACAGAGCCCCTCTAAGTACAATACTCACACCCTCCCTCCACTCTGTGACCCTGTACTGCTGTCTCCAGTACTGCTCTCCATACTCAAGGGAAAACAGTTCAGTACAAGAGCTTTGCATCTTCCCAAAGTAAACTGCAATTTTAATTCCCAATAGAAGAACACTGATTCCTTTTTCTCCTTGATTTGTCCTTTTAGATCTTTCACAGAAGACATCTGAGTGATAATTTTCTTTCAAACATCCACTGCATCCCATCAGGCTAGCCTCCCCAGCAACCTACTGGTGTTCTTCACTGTTGAGAGATTAATTTTTTAATATATTTTTGTACTTCTGCACTGTCTGTGCAGACTTTACAACAGCTACAAGATCTTTAACACTTCCTAATCACAATTTCACTTCCTCTCCTTCCACACACTGGCCTTTCTCCTGTTCCTTAGGTGCTTGGCATGATAGGAATGTGCATGATACAGGCAGCTGGAGATAAGCTGTGCTCTATCATGGGAAATACTGGGGACAGGGCAGGTAATCCTCTCCCAAGCTTTCATGGGAGCTTGTCTCAGTCATGCAATTGTTTCCATTTCCAGATGTTGAGGTGAAACAACTCAAGCCTGGTGTCACTGAAAAACCCATAACTGTTATGAAAATTTGTCTTTATACCAGATCCAGAAAAATCATGGTTGAACCAGAAGTTATTTTAAAAGTTGTTGTTTCAATATTTCTGTTCAGTACTTATATGTAACTATCACCTTTGAGTTTTCAGAAATCACATTTTTTTCTGTGATTCCAGATTAAGAAAGGGGAAGGAAAAAAAAAAGGGAGTAGTGATGTAGCCAAGCTTTATACACTTAATCTTTGATAGAGACAAGAATTCAACAGCTCTCTTCAGCCCAAAATTCAAGCCCTTGTTCCCAAGGCCGTCTACCAATTCTTCCCCAAGGCTACCTTCATTAGATTAAAAGTCAGACTTTCAATAACAACACAATTTTGCTTTTTTCCCCACAGAGTCCCACCAAGATTTTTCACTTGTGGCTGAAAATTAATGCCTTGGACATTTGCCTGAATGGTTATTACTACAATTAATTCTAATGACTGTTTATATTCTCTACTAAGATTTTTTTTTTTTAAATTATCATCCAGATCCAAGATTTTTTTAGTTCTCTGGGTATCTAATGTAAGAAAAACCCACAGAACTATCTTTGTTTTATAGTGATTTGCTTGTAAGAACTCATTTGGCATAAAAATACCAGGAAAGCTATGTAAGAGCAGTTATGGTCTCCTATGGTAAGAGGTCCTTTCTACAGGCTGGAGATTTTATATACTTAGATAAGTTGAGTCGCAGGTAACATATTCATAACTCACATATATGTATGTGCATACATACACCTATAAATATGTATATAAATACACACATACACAAAAAAGAACATTTATTCAGTGACTGAAATTGAATGGGTTTGTTCATGATTTATTTGCAAATAATCTTCTCTGTCAGGATACTGCTGTTGGTTGACATTACATTAATATTTCACTAAATTTTATTACCTATTCAATATAGCTTTGGCTCTAAAATTCATTTTGTGCGTATTCATCCTTTGTGCTATCAGACTAGCAACTGACACCAGGGAATATTGTCGATCTCATCCAACTAATTAACTCCTTCACTCACAGGACTCACGAATTCCATACAGAGCTCTATTTAATGCAGCTGAGGAAAACACTTCTACCATCAATACTTTTGTAGTCTTCACAGATACCGACAATAATCTATATTATTATATGAATTGCACATATTTACTTGTTCAGACAAACTCAGCATATTCATATATTCAGAAACTACAAAGCTTAAGCGCATAAGCATGTCCATGTAAAAGCTAATAATAGGCTGATGAATGTCACTGAAAGTAAGCAATAATACAGCATTAATAGAAATGAATGTTTCTAAACACTATATAAAACGATTTCCTCAGCTGCAAGGAGAGTAAAAGAGCTTTCCAGATACAGCAGCAGACATTTTATAAATAAGTTTAGGGGATTACTGCACTGCAATTCAACCTAAAATATTTAAATTTCTTTCTCCTATTATTCTTCAAAATGGTGTATTACATAGTCAATGAAAAGTAATTTAAAGTACAGACGAATGAATTCCATTACCTCCTAAAGAATCTAATTAAGAACCTCATTCCCCAAACACACCAATCCACAGAATTACATCCTAAAGGGTCATATGCCCCATGGGAACATAAATACATATTCAGGTCAAATGAAACATTCTTTTCCTTTATGTTGATTAGCTATAACGGGTTCACTTAAACACAAACCTCAATAACATAGATAGGAGCATAGATAGGCTAGTTTACCGTATTGAATTTTAGCTGATGCTCTTTTGACTAGTATGGACTAGAAGTACACAGTTGGAGCATCATTAAATAACAATCCAAATGAGCCTTCTGAAAGAGCTATGCACATTGTTTAGTCAGAAGAAACTATGAAAGGTTATACAGAGATGCTATAAGGTCTTCTCAAAATCATTCTACTCACATTAAAAAGATATGTAATTTCATTATTATTTTCTTTCCTTTTTTAGATGCAAAAATGGCTGACCAGTACTAAGAAGTTGTATTACTTTCTATCAAACAGCATTTGACTTTTCTATGAGAATACAGAAAATCACCTAGATATTGAATAAATCCTATTATAAGGAATAGGATACTTTTTCTGGAAATTCTTAAAAAACCTGTAGACATTCACTAATATAAATAGTTATTTTTATTGAGTCTATCCTTCTGTGAGAAGGTATGCATCCCATGGTAAACCAGGTTACACATCAAAATCAGAACAGGGTTACACATCAAAATCAGTTTTTACAGGGATAGGTCTTCGAAAGTCAACATCATGCTAGATAAATTATTTACAAGGTGAAGTCATTTTTAACTCTGCCCACTCCACTGCTGGAAGTTGCTTACTAAACGAGTTATGCATTTGTTTCCCTCCTGTGCCTGAACTGTAGCATTTTTGGGATGCTAGAAATGTTACCATCACCACCTTCCCCTCTGCCAAAAAGCAACCCAAAAAATAAACCACCAAGCCCAAAACCTAATAACACAGAGAGATGATAAGAGAGAATGAGAGGGGGCTTTTTTTTTTTTTTAAATAAATCCCTTTCACTCTACCCCTTGCTTAAAACCACACATTTGTATTCTAAGACTACCAGCAGAACTTGATCTACTTCCATTCACCAAGAATACACACTCAACTTTTGAAGAAGCTCCAATTTCCTTCTCTCAGCCCTATTAATCATCCAGCAACTGGCAAAGAAATGCCAGCCAACTCACTAGGAGCCGCTGCTTTTCCTAAGAAACATGCTCCTGCCTCCAGTAACCCAGGAAAGAAGACAGGCAGAATGAGCTTGGGTCCTGCCCTTGGCACTCTTGCACAGAAACCTGATAGTATCATACCACTAGGTTGATTCAGCTGGAAGGACAGACTTTTACATTATACATGCCCTAATCCCAATATCATAGAATCATTCAGTTTGGAAAAGACCCTTGGGATCATCAAGTCCAGCCATCAACTCCATTCTACAAAGTTCTTCCCTATACTATATACCCCAACTCCACATCTAAACGATTCAAACACATTCAAGGATGGTGACTCAACCACCTCCCTGGGCAGCCTATTCCAGTGCCTGACCACTCCTTCTGTGAAGAATTTTTTTCCTAATGTCCACTCTAAACTTACCTTGTTACAGTACGAAGCCATTCCCACTTGCTCTATTGCTAATTACCTGTGACAAGAGACCATCACCAACCTCTCTACAATGTCCTTTCAAGCAGTCATAAAGAATGATGAGGTCTCCCTTCAGCCTCCTCTTCCTCAAACTAAACAGTCCCAGCTCCTTCAATTGCTCTTCATAAGATTTATTCTGCAGACCATTCACCAGCTTTCTTGCTCTCCTCTGCACTCTCTCCACTACCTTGATCTCTCTCTTGTGTTGAGGTGCCCCAAACTGGACACAATACTCAAGGTGTGGCCTCACCAGTGCTGAGTACGGGGGGACAATCACCTCCCTACTTCTGCTGGTCACAAAATTTCTAATATAAGTCAGGATGCCATTGGCTTTATTGGCCACATAACATTGGCTCATATTCAGCCACTTGTCAATCAGAACCCCCAGGTTCTTTTCTGCCAGGCAGCTTTCCAGCCACACTTCCCTAAGACTGTAGCAATGCATGGTGTTGTTGTGGCCCAAGTGCAGGACCTGGCACTTGGTCTTTTTGAAGCTCGTAGCATTAACGTTGGCCCATCGATTCAATCTACCCAAGTCTCTCTGTAAAGCCTCCCTATCCTTATGCAGATCAACATCTCCTTAACTTAGTGTCATCTGTGAACTTACTGATGATACACTTTATGTCTTTATCAAGATCATCAATAAAGACGCTAAACAGAAATGGTCCCAACACTGAGCCCCAAGAAACACCATCTGTAACTGGCTGCCAGTTGGATTTAACTGCATTGACCACCACCTCTTTGGGCCCATCCATCCAGCCAGTGCTTGATGCAGCCAGATCCATGCCATGATCATGCTCATCCAGGCCATGATCAACCAATTCTTCCATAAGAATTTTATGGGGAAGTGTCAAACACTTTTTGAAAGTCTAGGATGTCCACAGCCTTGCCCTCGTCCAATAATTAGGCCATCTTGTCACAGAGGCAGGTCCTACCTGACAAACCTGATCTTTTCATAAACCCATGCTGACTAGGCCTGATTCCTTGGTTGTCCATTATATGGTTTATAACAGCACTCAAGATGACCTGCTCCACGACCCTCCCTACATAAATATCAATTATTTATGAACCCTGTGAATGATTTCTTATGCTTCATGTCTATATAGAGGAAGGAAAAAACAGTACTAATAAATAGTCCAACAATTCAGCAGCAGCTGATTCACATACAGATCTTAATATGATTCAGTAAACAGAAAAGGAAAAGGAAATCTTCTACTGCCCTTCCCTTGCACATACACACAAAAAAAAAAGCTTTACAGAAAAAAAAAAGAAAAAAACAACAAACATTTCTCTGGGGCACGTTTGCAGTGACAGATTCATGAATTACCTATCTCCTAAAGAAGAAATAAACATGCAAAATTAATTAAATGTTCCAGTGTTTAGAACAAATGGATAAAGGAAAGCAGCAACCAGAGGAGAAAGAGAAATTAACCTTACTTTTGAGATATCATTGGCAGAGCTTGTAAATGATACATTAAAAATAACTTTTTTTCACAGTGTTTATCTTCTAAAAACGTAAGAACTACCACAACAGAACAGAATCATCCAGCCACTTCTAATGGGCAAATTTCAGTGCTTTGCAAAAGTCCACTGCTATATTAAAGCAAAGCTCTTGCTAAGCTCTTCATCTAAAAAATACCCCTAAAAATATAAGCTCTACCACGTATGTTTTTTTTCTTCCATGTGATGAGTTTTAGGCCAGATAAGTCAGGTTAACCCAACTGCACTAACCCCTTTTGCACTTTCTTACCTCACACTTGCTTCAGCAAGCATTGTTTTGCTGTAGAAAAGCTAGACACGCACATCCACTTAAATGTGTACCAAAGTGCCAGGTAGAAGCCTGGTCTTAGTTTTCTTTCTCCTTCACCACACTATCTGCAGTTTTCTCACACTTGACACTTCCAAACACAGCGGATTCTCCAATAATAATGATCCCACTAAACAGAAGCCAACATGCTAAACAGGAAAAACTGATGAAGATGAGACTCAATTCCTTACAATTCATGTAGTGGAGAAGAGGGAAAAGATATATATAAGCATTTTCATCATTAATATGCATCTGGAGAACAGCTTACTAACACTTTCTCCCTTATGCCTTGCCTCCTATTCTTTATTAGGCTATCCTTCTATAGAAAAATGTACATTCAGTCTAACCCACAAAGCTGATTGTGTTTGGCATTTGGATCTCTAAAAGCAAAAATTATTTCCTTTTACTCCTTTGCTATTCACACAGGTTTTATAAGAGTATAAACTAATAAGATGATACTTTGATTTTCACTTATGTGGATTTTTTAATTAAAAAAGTAATAATCACAGCATATCCACAGTGCTCATTTCATTTATAAAACATGGTAAGAGCTCTGTAAGTCAATTACATTTTATTTTTCAAATGGTTGCTTTTTTTTTTCAAATTCCTTTGCATCAATCACGCAACACAAATGTACTCTCACACATGCATCCATCTTATCTCAACTGAACATCCAACTGAAAAATGAAAGTCTTTACTTTCCTTTTAAAAGGGCCTCAATTAAAAATACAACACTTTATTTATGCATCCTGTATAAACATTTGAAATGGATCACACCACAGTTCTCATGTTCTGCAACAAAGACCATATGCACCTAATAATTTTGGCTGCCCCAAATTCCCCTGCTGCAGAAAACCTGAAATTTATCTAAGAGAGACTGTATCCATTACCAGGTCTCAGCAGAATCTGCCCTGCTGTTCAGCACTAAATGGAAGCAAAGCTCTTTCTATGTTGTTCGAACAAAAAAACAAAACAAAAAAAGGAACATTAGAATCTCAAAGCCATCACAATCCAAATCAAATTTCCCTAATATCTCATGGGTTCTTATTTTAATTTGCCAGACACATTAATTGGCAGCCACAGTGCAGCAGCATGTTTAATCTACTTTTACAGATTTTAAGATACAGAACATTTTTAACTTACAAATTAGTTTGGGGCTCACAAGACCCTCTGCTCCCTGCCTTAACCTGACAGCTGATATCAAATGAGATATTTAAATGAACTACCAAAACTTGGAGGTCATTTTCCAAGGGATATCCCACAACTTGGAAGCAATACTCATTCTCCCAGACCCACAGCTTAGTTAATTTTCTGTGTAAGCAATAAGTCTTATCTCAACCTTTTTTTTTCTAGGGGCTTGCTTAGATATTGCATCCTGTGCTACTTTCTGTTCCTCAGCAGTATACAGCAAATACAATCCAGGAATAAGGCACACTGAATTAGGAATCTTTCCTTGTTTGCAAAATAATAGTGAGGAACTTGCATCTTTCTGAAATTTCACAGAATCACAGGATGGATGAGGTTGGAAGAGACCTCTGAAGGTCATCTGGTCCAATCACCTGCTCATGTAGGGGCCCCCTATAGTGGGTAGCCCAGCACCGTGTCCAGGAAACTTTTGAGCATCTTCAAGGATGAAGACTACAACCTCCCTGGGCAATCTGTGTCAGTGCTCAGTCACCCTCACAGTAAAAACCTTTTTCCTGATGTTCAGAGAGAACTCCTGTATTTAACTTTGTGCCTGTTGCCTCTTGTCTTGACACTGGGCATGACTGAAAAGAGTCTGGCTCTGTCTTCTTTAGATCCTTCCTTGAGATACCTATAGGCATTGATGGAATCACATCTAAGCCTTCTCTTCCCCAGGCTAAACAGACCCAGCTCTCTCAAGCCTTTCCTCAGGGAAGGAATGCTCCTTAGTAATATTCATCACCCTTCACTGGACTCTCTCCAGTAGCTCTGTATCTCTCTTGCACTGGGAAGCCCAAAACTGAACACAGCACTCCATTTGGTGCCTCACCAGTGCTTAGTAGAGAAGAAAGATCACCTGCTTAGTCCTGCTGGCAACACTCCTAATGCAGTCAAGGATACCATCGGCGACCTTTGCCACAAGTGCATGTTGCTGGCTCATGGCCAACTGGGTGTCCACCAGGTCCCCTAGGCCCTTTTCTACAAAGCTGAAATTTGAAATTGAAATAATTTTAAAATTATTCAAACAGCTTTCCCAAACAACTCCTGGTTTGTTGGACATTTTATATGCTGTTGTGCATGCTCAGTCTTTAGAATGGAGAAATGTTGGTGGGTTTTCTATTAGCATATACCATTGACTTTCTTCTAGGATATAATATGAATCATTCTGGAATCAAGTTTCTGCTGTAAATACCTGGATTTGTAACTCTGAAATCTGTTATTTTCCAATATATGCTTCAAATTTGTTTCTTTGATAGTCTCAATGTGCTTGAAAATATGTCCATCATAAGAGTGACAAAGCAAGAACACAAAAGGGATGTCACCACAAAGAAAACATGTATTTTTGGACTGAATAGTAAAAAGCATTTCTGAAGACAAATAACACTGCCTGAGTATATTACATTAACATGCATTTTGGTTTTTCGATTAGGGTTGCAGGGAAAGGGGGTTTGGTTGGGTTTGTTTGTTTTAATTGTGGACACACACAGGTTTTCATAACATAGCATATTTCCATAAACAGGAGGAATTAGAGGATACCAACATACAATGGTACAACTGTTTTTAAGTGAGAATTCACGACATTTAAAAAAAGATTTAAGACTCTTGAATAATACAGTTACTATCTAACAAGTTATTACAGTGGAGCTGCTGACAATGAAGATACTGAAGATGGGAGATGTCTCCATCTTCAATGCAGCTGCAGCCAATGTCACACCACTCCTCTAGGGGACTCGCTTCCTTTTCCAATAAGATCTGTCTGGAGGTATGACTGAGAGATAGCTCTATCTGGAGGTATGGCTTATAGCTGAGTTTGTTCAGTGTGGTTTTGATCAAAACCAAAGGATGGAAAGTTGTCATTGCAGCTGTTTCCAGGGACAGTGCCTGACACTTAACTTCAGATCTGCATGTTCCTATGGATTTTTCAGGTGACCTAGACTCTTGACTGAACCTGGTCATCATCACCACATGTGCCCTCTTCACCTTAACTCGAGTACTGTGGAACTGTGTCTTTGCTGGTAAGGTCACTGCTCTAAATCTGCTATGTTGTCACTTGAACTCCTGCTTTCCATCTGTCACTGGATTTTACTGCATCATCTCCTGGCTGAGTGACACATAAGGTAACAGTAAAAGACTATGAACTTTGAAAGTAGAAAAAAGCCAGATACTCACACAGTGAAGGAATCGGGGGGAGCTGAGACTCTCCGCAGGTCAGCAGACTGCACTTTATGGATACTACAGGGCAGCAGGAAATGAGTGGCCAGGAGAGAGGCAGCACACAGTGTGGACAGACAAGGAAAAAGACAAGGAGGAGAGAAAGAGAGACAGAGAGAGAGTGGAACAGAAGAAAAAGACATACAACATTTAAACAGAAACAAAAGGAATGTGTCACATAAAAGTTGAATGAAGAGACATGCAGAGCTTCAAGTTCACACCAGGAAGCCAAGAGCAACAGAAGACATGCAAATGGAGAAAAATCACTGCTACATGGCATATAGGAGCTTCCTAAAGACATGAGTGAAGACGACCAATGACAAGCTGGGCACAGGGTTATACAAGGAAGACAAGGAACCCCAGTGTTTGTTCCACAGGCACTGAAAAATTTCAAGGCAGCAGACTTTGGAAGCAGCTCCAGAAATGCAAACAAACATCAAAGCCAAGATCTGAATGGATGGAATTGTCTCCAAAGGTTGGCCAACTTTGCTTAATGTTTAAGAAAAAAAATACCCTTACTGGAGATTTTGTATCCACAAGGAAAAATTGCTGTCTCCATTCTTCTTTCATGTACCTTAGGGAAACATGCATTTCATATATAGCATCTCCCAAGACTGACTCTCTTTTAGTGTTTATACTCAGATGGTCCCTTTGTTTCTCTAAAGGGTATAGAATCTATAAGTTCTTCCCTCTTCTTTCTTTCATCATGCAGGACATTCTTCCTCAACCCAAACTAAAAGCCTGTGAAAGCACAGGATACCAGCTTCTGAGGTTCAGAAAGTGATGATTAACTGAAACATTCTTGGTTTGATCACATGGAACCAAGCTAGATGTTGTCTTCTTCGCGTGTTACCATGATCAACAGTGGAGAATAGGAATGAGAACTTAGCTGGCAAGTCTTTTAAGGGAAGGAGAATAAGAACATAATTCATTATTGCGTAGAAAAATTGAGTCTGATGATCTGGCTGTAGGAAAAATTTGCTTTTGCTAGTACAAACAGAAGAGGTGTATGAGAAGAAAAGAAACCTACTTTTTTTTTTTCTTCACAGTCCCACTATCTGCCTTGTTTCAATCCATAATCAAGGGTGAAAAGCATCACCTTACCCTATATATTCCTTGCACCTAAGTAGTTGCTTCTGGCTTGAAATACTTTATTGGAAACACTTATCTCCATTATAAAACAACACATCATAGCATGATGGAGAGATTATGCCTGCCTTTTACATTTGGATAGCCTTCATTAGAAACAACTTAAAAGCACAATAAGTGTATTCACTGAGTAAGGATTTTCCCCCACTTCAAAATTCTAAAGTTATCAGAAGAGTAAAAGTCATAAACAGGTCATCCTCATCTGCTCAAGAGTACTCATATAAACTATGTCACATCAAACCACCTTAGTTTTCCAAAAGGACATATGTAAAAAAATGAATGCTTGATGAAAAGGAGAAAAATCAGTAGTTACAGCAACCAGTCCATGAATAGTTCAAGACAATTAATATACTAAGAAATTTGTTTGTAGGCAATTCAGCAGCAAAAGATGAAATAACTGAATAAAATATTAATTTTCAGTAATTTGCCCAGCTATGACAAAATGCAGCATGTTATATTTACTTGTTCTCTAGCAGCTTGGATGAAGCTTTTCATGCTGCTGCTATCAACAGAGAAGGGAGGCTCCTTCAGTTTAGCTACCCCCACAGAAACACTAAATATTTATTCCTCCATTTGATTCCACAGCCAGCTTTTTCTGGTTTATTTTTTGTTTTGGGCTGGGTTATTGCAGGTTCTTTAAGGTGAGTTTTTACACTGTCAAAAGCGTTACTGACTTTTCCCTCGCACCTTGAAAAAGGCGAATTATTCAATAATAAATAAAACAAGGACTCTAAACACACAGGAATTTCAGCATTGAAGGTCTGCATAGAACTACAAGGGGCAGTTTCTGATAAAACTAGGTGCTGCTGGAAGAACAAGAGTGCAAAAATCAGAGGGGAAGAAATACAGGTTAAACACAGTCGAACCCCTTTTTCTTACATATAAGTGTCCTCTCAGAGCGTCTACAGGATTGGAAGAACACCTGCAAGGAGGAAGATGGGTAACTCTCACAGTCTGAAGAGAATCATGTTTCTAAAGCCCTCCTCCTCACCTTTGAGAAGCATTAAATCTCTGATCCTCTCACTCAGCTACATTACACACGAGCTCTTCAATTTTAAAATGCTATTATTCCCTGAAAACTCAAGTGCATCCACGAGGCAAATGACAAACTCACTATCCTTTCTAAATGGCCTCTCTTTAAAATCCCCAGAACAAAAGAAAACAGAGTAGGAAAACAGAAACATGGTGTGAGACTTCTTCAAATTAAGTCTTTTTCTACTTATGACAGTGGACTAACTAAAACTCCAAAAAGCATTCTTACTGCTCTCCTTATCTATCCATATCAGCAAAGATGAC
This sequence comes from Pedionomus torquatus, assembly GCA_013398155.1. Taxonomy (NCBI): domain Eukaryota; kingdom Metazoa; phylum Chordata; class Aves; order Charadriiformes; family Pedionomidae; genus Pedionomus; species Pedionomus torquatus. The sequence continues at coordinate 244,871 of VZRU01009536.1, read as the reverse complement.
AATAACAGCAACTCTGTGTTACTGTGGCACAAGATAATTTTTTTATTCACTTTCCTGGCAAGGAGCTGAAGAACAGCTGTCTAATAATTAGTGGAATAGCTCCAGACCTGCTTACTTATCTCACACATCTAATATTCAAATGACAGTCACAAGAGAACATCTACCATGTTCAATAGAATATAAGGATTTCTGGAAGACTTCAATGAAATAGGGATATATATTCCAAATATCAGGTTAAGAAATGTAGATAAACATATTTAATTGAAAATTTTCTCTTGTGAAATATTTCAAATCAACATCATATTGAAAGAACTTCTTATAATACTAAGTGCTTCCTAGAGTATAATCTTTAACATAACATTAACTTTTAACCATGCCAGGAGATTGAACTCTTCTCTCTCCCCTTCAACATTTGAGAGCAAAGTACTTACAGATGTATAGGTATAAATGTAGATATAAATATATACACACATTATTTCTGACACATGAAGCTGAAACTAGAGTCCCTGACAGATCATTTCTATTCTCCCAAGACACGGGTCTGCAAATATCTCAGCCAAATCAAAGGACCAGCAGCAACGTAGCACATAAAAATCAAGCTAAACTACAAACAAGATCGTCTTGACAACTGGCATATATTATGAATCCGTATTTCTCTAACACAGTTTAGACTTAAAATCCAAGCCTAATCATGCTAATGATCAGATCCTAAATACCAGCAATTTTCATTTTACATTTGCATTAGACTCCCACAGTGTAGAAAAATGTCCCAGGATTGTTCACTGCTCAATTCTAGCTTTCACAAATGATTGAGTTGTGGTTGGATGAAATCAGGCAAGAGTCCACTCTTCTTCACTGCTGAAGAGTCATAAGTATACTTTATGTATTTTCCAGGCAAATAGAAATTGCACATTAAAGATATAGGCTTCTACTGAAGCTTAAAGCATTAGTCCCAGTAAGAGAATAGAGTGCTAAATTGAACAGAAAGACGTTTAAAGTAGCCAGTGAGGCTTTGATTGCATGAGCAAATAGCCAGTGGATGACAAGAAGCTCTAAAGGGCCAAGTCCAAGTTTTAAGTGAAACAATATCTTCCACTGGATGATAAAACTGAAAGACACAGACAACCTTTAAGATATCGGATGAGAAAAGGTGTGTCTGAGATCTTGTCTGTTTTTTCCAGTTATATGAGTTAGTCTAAAGAAAGATTGCATCTCTTCATAAACCTTCATACAACTACAACAGCAAAAACCCCCACCCACATTCCTAGAAAAAAAGAAATCCTCATCACATTGATACTTGAATAAAATGTGGCTCTGTGATAACTTTAGGCTTTAAGCTCACTATCTTTGTAGAAGGAACAGACTGGTTTGTCGCACTTTAAGAATACTTGATAAAAAACAACAAAGGCACTTACTATGACACTCACAGCAGTGAAGATCTTCTATATGAGAAATACAATAACCAGCTCTTCAAAATAATCTAAGTTATTTTAAGAGATGGAGATTTTCACAGATCAGAATTCCATACTTCTTTTGCTATTGAAACATTACCATAGTGCTTACAATAAAGGTTTAATTATGAAAAGGAATGTTAGTCTTGTCTTTCCTTCTTCACAGGTTCCTCATTTCCAGTTATCTTAGTTTTTTTCTACTTGTCTTTGGACAACTCATTTCTCATTTGGGATTTTATACTGGAGCAGGATTCCCTACAAAAATTAAGCAGCCCTTTCTGGACCTCCAGGCTGTCCTCCATAAAGTCCCAGTCAGCGTACTCCCACAACAGAGACTACTAGATGTCCTGCATAATCCTTGATTATGGCCATTTGTCATGGGATTTCCAAGGGAACATAAAAAGCAGAGCAATAAAGTTGAGAAAATTAATCAAAATAACTTCAAAGACAAAAGGCATACATATGCAGAACCACCAAAAGCCAAGAGGCACACTGCTGAGCCTGCACAAACCTCTCTAACTGAAAAATACCACCCCTTTCTAAATGCAAGAAAGAGGGAAAGAGGGTAATTCATAAGACAAAAAGTTAAAAGAAAATCAGGTAAGTATTTACAATATGGTGGAAAGGAATTTCAGAAAGTGTGATTTTTATTTATTTTTTTTTTTTAAATGTGCTGCAAGTCCAATACATGCAAAATCCATGACTGAATATGCTGCCCAAATGGGCCTCCTGCCATTAGGACATGCACATAACCAACTCACTCATTCAGCAAAGGCATGGATGTTCTCCTCTTGCTCTTCTGCACCATGTTGGCTTGGTTTCTTAAGGAGATTCGAATGAGTGAGGGAGCCAATCGACATGGTTCACCATCCACTTGCATGGGAATAGACTTGTATGTTAGAAGTGTCACCTCACGGCACTGATGCAACCTCTCTCCATGGCCACCCACCTGGAGAGCAGCCTGGAAAAAAAAAAAAAAACAAACAAAATAAAACCACAACACCAAACAAGCAAAAAAACAAACCCAAAACAAACGGGGAAGACAAAAAAACACCTCAGAACAGATAGTTACAGCAGTTAAATCCGAAATGCTGCTTTACTGACAGCATCCATTACAGAGTGTTCCATGTATAAGGCAGTCTCATGAGTCACAATAGATGTATTTTCACTCCAAAATTGTAAAGCAGAACTTAAAATTTCACAAGGAAATGTGGTGGGCAACAAGCAGATACCTAACTATGCATTGCATTTCTCATCACTTCAGTATATGTCAAGCATATTACACATACATATAAATATGTATACACACATGTGCATGCACAAGTGAATACCTGGGTTTATTCTTCAAGTTTTCAGTTTGTTTTGGGTGGTTTGTTTTTACATTAGCAGCAATGCTACTAATTATTTGGTCTTTAAAACAACAATCCTAATTGGCTACATCTGCAAGACAAATTGTTTCCCTTTCCTTAACAGTCCTAAATGTCAATTACATAAATCTAAAAATCCTTATTATGAAAATTTACACAGCAACTCAACTCTATATTAATGCACAAACAGAAAACAGTTTAAATAGAAGTCAAGTCCTTAACCCCTCTCTGTGCACTTAGAATTACAGATCAAATGGTCATTAACATTCATAATACCACTCTTTATGAAGTACTTCTCTTCCTTGGTCTCTGAGACCTTCTTGAGTAAGACCAAGTGTGCGTGGGAGACATACAAAGCAAGTCAGGTTTATATCAACACAGCCTACAGTTAAAGTGGTTCCTCGGCATCACAACCAATGTAGACTTGTAGACCCTCAAATCCTGAACCACGCTTCCTTTGAAGAGAAACAGCAGCTCCAAGAGCCCTACTACTTAAATTCAGCCCCAACTGAAATTGTCAGTAGCTTTGAGATCACTCTAGCTACTGTGAGTGGCTAGAGACACATTAGTAGGAAACTCAAAAAGATTCCAGCTGAAAATTGCCAGTTAGTACCTGCTAAATAGACTTCTGACAACATTTTCAGAAACATACCCTAAAAATCTTGAGGGGTTAAGTAACAAGTGTTTATTCCACAAGATCTACAAGGCTAACAAGTAGAATTCTGCTTATTTGTAGGTTATTACCCTAACCCACTAGGTTGATAAAAAAAAAAAAAAGAGACACTAAAAAGAACCCTTAAGCCCAGTCTTCTAAATAAGTTATTACTGTTCAAGGAAAACTTCTATGTCTGCTTTGAAGATTAGATTTGTCTGAATTTCTCTTTGAGGAAGCAAATGTCTTTATCGCAAGTATCCACTGAATGTGGGATGCCCTGAGGGCAGGTCACACAACAAAAAAAAATGCACAAGTTTAGTGAAAACAGCCTTATCCATGTTAGCTTAACCTAGTTCACAGAAGACATACCAGCAGCAAAGGCCTAAGAGTACGGACTTAATCATGAACTAAAGAAACCCACCAGAAAGCCTTTATATGTACCTTCCTTTGGCCACACTAAGTTCAAGCTGCAGAGCCTTTGGTAGATGAACACCAGCACAGGGGTAACTATCAACTCTGCCTGCTCTTAATCATCCTCTGAAGACACTGTCACTGTGTTTAACCACTGTGATAGCAGGACAACAGTGACACTGTTTTTATAGTAACTCAGCTTTAGATCAGTTTAACAACGGCCTTGACAGAAAGTGCACTGCCAAATTAAAATTGTTGTAGCTAGCAGAACAAAAAGAGAAATAATATTTGTGCCAAAAACATCACTAGCTTTTTCCACAGCTATTACTAAAATTTCACAACATTCTTAACAGGCATATGGAAACCACATAGTCATATGATTTGATATATTCATACTTATTTCTGGTAGCCATTCAAAAAAAAAAATTAATAACTTTTATGCCATAGATTTAAAGATATAAAACCTAGCAAAAATATCAGTAGTTATTTGACAATAGAACATTCCCACAGTAAAAACTCGCATGCATGCTGTTTCTTACTGCAATATCTTGCAAAGTAGCCATATTTTGCAAATAGTACATTTTTATTATTAAATTACACTTATTTGAAAATTAAAATTGCCATTTGTCCTCATTTAAAAATCTACTAGAGCATGTTTTGGCTTTAAGCTGGCTGATCATGTGGAATCACAGTGGTTCTTCAGTAATGAGGACAATTTTGCACTAACACCACCAGCAGAATTCACCAAGTCTGGTGGCACCTTCATCAAGGGTTGCACCTCCAAAGTACTCACCAGAGAGGCCATGGTGAAACCAATTACTTCAATGTAGCCATCATCATGACGCTGAGGCTCAAAGTCTCTGTGATCTCCAGGGTTTCCCCAGGGCATCGTGCCAGCACAATACCTACAGAAAGAAGTTTGGAAGGCAAGCTTTCAGAAAGCAGTTTGCCTCCTGAGTGGCAGCCTGAGTAGTAACCTATACTGCTGTCCTCCAGAAGTGGCCAGCTATCAATTCCAGGATTCAAATTCAGGAAAAATTAAGATTTATGCTGGCAAGGACTGGGCAAAAGGGATAACCTGTCTCCTCTTTCCAAGCTGGTACATTATACATCAATGTATCCATCATAATTTTTACCAGGTTCACCTGTGAGAGGAAAGTGGGGAAACACCAGGAAACAGATAACAGAACAGTAGCGCTTTGTTCTCCGAAGATGATCTATCAATTAACGATCTATCTATTAAGGGTTATTAGGTATTGGAATGGGCTGCCCAGGGAGGTGGTTGAGGCACCATCCCTGGAGGTATTCAAGAGAGAAGTTGACTTGGTCCTCAAGGATATGGCTTAGTGTTGGGTGGTGTGGTGTGTTGTTTATGGGTTTTGGG
>VZRU01009536.1:225328-239594 GCA_013398155.1 Pedionomus torquatus | reverse complement strand
CCCCCGCCCTTGGTTGGACTAGATCTTAAAAGGTCCCTTCCAACCTAGGTGATTCTATCTGTTGAGCCAGAAGGTTGCTTAGCTGCTCTGCTAGGCAGGCATGGGGCTGCAGCATCAAGTCCAGCCTCGGAGCTCTGTTTCCTCTCTCCCTGCTGGCTCAGAAGCTCTAACAGCATAAGGGATGCAAAACATTTCATAGCAGGGAAAAATTAGAAGCAGAAACAGACGCAGCTCTGGCATCTATCTTTCCTACCGTTACATAATGGATGTAAAAGTGATCTAAGTGACAAAAGGGGGAATTTTGGAGAGGTGACACCAAATATAAGCTTGCAGTGAGGACAGTACAGGACCAAGTGCTCGGAACTGCTTGTGGAACAGTGGTAGGTTGTCTAAAGCAATGGTCTCCAAAGTGAGGCACACGCACCACAGTGTGCAAAAAAAATCCGCAATTGACAAGACAGTTAGGGTATGTGAACAGAATATTGTTTGTAATTTTAATAAGGAAAAAGACTCATTAGAAAAATATTTGTTTCCTGTTTACCATGTCCTTCCTTAATTTTTTTTTGTGTACGTTTCATAATGTGTGTAATATATTAGTACATTTATAATGTACATACATTGGGATGGTGCTCAAAAATTTTATTACTGATAGGGTCGCACAGTCAAAAAAAAAAAGCTTGGAGACTACTGATCTAGAAAGCAGGAGATAAACAACTGAATAATACAGCTATATTTTTATTTGGGACACCTAAAATATTAAAAAAACAGCACTTCTTTCAATGGTTTGGTGTTCCTTTATTGAAAGCATATTGATACTTCCCACCTCCCCATCCTTTTTCCCCCCAACAAATTTCTATCTCTGTATCAGGTTACTCAACTTTTTAAAGGATGGTTTAGCTGCACCCCAAAATCTGATCCCATTCCATATTGCTAATTAACAGTACTATAAACACTTAGCTCTCAAGAAGGCAGCACAGTAGCAATACTTTTTTTTTTCATTTCCTGCCAATCTACCCAATCTAGGACAACTCATAAGTACCTTTGGGAGGGGGAAGTGGAGGTTGGCTTGGCTTTTTGGTAGTGGTTTGTTGTGTTGGCTTTTTTCCTTATAGCTTCATATAGCTTATATCTGTCTTGAGCTTACCTGGGTATGTTTAAAAACACTATACACTGGAACTTCAGCTCCTGGATCTTTGGAGTCAGGTCTGTACCATCACACTACAAAGCCAAAGTGACAGAGCACAGAGAAATTGCTGAATGGTGCCACAGACAAGAGAAGTGTTGCTGCTTTGTAACAACTTTCCCAAGACTTTCCTTGGAATGTGTTGCAAATGTCATGCTCAAAACTGAAAAGTAACAGAGCCATTAAACTCTCACCTCTCTCTCTCTCCATTCCCCCCTGCCTCTCCCCACAATACTACGACAATTTCTTATACTTACCACAACTTTAACGTGCTTGGATAAATCTCTTGAACTTCTTTGCAGAAAGTCTGTAAAGGCTGCCTGGAACAGAAATAAGTGCAGGAACTGTCATCAGCACTTCTTCTCTTTCCTCATTTCTATCCCACCACAGAGCTAATTACGAAAATCATCCTTTTCTCAAAACTATTCTTTCTTGCTCTCGGGAGATGTGATTTTTTTTTTTTCCCCAAATCATTCTCTTTCTCCTTTTAAGAGGTTAATCAATGAAGGTCCATGGACACCCAAGGATTTAAATGCAAATTCTTACTCACATATTTGTTTCCATTTTTAAAGCATGTGGGTACGGTGTGAGTCATTATCCAGCAAGATATTATACGTCATGCATTATCGAATTAGTGTTTCTCTCTTAACTGATTTTTAGAATAAAGCATTGTCTATGTAGTTCTTGAATACAGAACCGGGTTACTTTATTTGCATATTCCTATATGAATATTAATTACTCCAAACAGCTAATTTCTGCCCTCCACTAACCCATGACCCTACATCCAAGACTACCCCAAAGTGACAAAGATACAAGCTAACTCTTGGGGCATTTCTCCAGGGAAGTGAATATCAACGTGCGGCCCAAACCCTGATAGAAGCAAAGCAGTTTGTTGAGAAGCTTATAAGCCAGAAGCAAGTGGAGCAAGACATGACCAGTATTATGTCCAAAGGAGTAGCATAAACAAGCACTGTAGAACAACAGTGCTTCAGGCACTTTGCAACAAAAACATCAGAAACAGTACATGTGCACTTTAATTTGCAACAGGCAAAATAAACAGGCACAAACTCCTAACAGGAGACAGTGAAGAGAAAGGTACTTCAGAAGACATTGAAACAACTACATTAGCATCATTCTGTAAGACAAAATCACAACTCACCCCTGCATAAAACATTTTGTTTCTAAATCGGCTGTTGAATTTCTCTGGATTTGCTTCTGTGAAAGAATTAAAAGGAAAAATATGCACACATTAATAAACCAAGGGGACTCCATTGTGCCTTCACATTCCTTACTAGCACTACAGTGCTTTTAGCATACGACTCAATGAAAATATTAACATAAGTATAGTTTTCCTGTGTGAGAGTCCCCCATCTGTGCCATTATCTGTTATCAGATTTCAGACACTGAGTTCCTTCCCTTTCCTGTAGAGTGAAAATAGATGGAAACACAAGTAGATAGGTAACAAGAATACAAACAGTTAATTCAGCACCTCTCAGACTTTATCTTATGATGTCTCAAAATCGTTTGTGAGGCTTTCATATCTGCCAATACAGAACAAACCTCAAAGTATTATTAAAAATCCATGAAACCCATGGAAGTATTAGTAAATTACAAGATAAAACAGACACTTAAATTCTTACAAAAGTTACAGAGAGGTACTGAGGAATAGAAATCTCTACCCAAATATTCCTGCAGAGGGAAAAAAAAAAGGGGGGGNNGAGAAAAAAAAAAAGAAGGGGGGGGGGGGAGGGTACTCCAAAACCTATTTAGAGAGTCGTTTCATTTTTATTAGACTAAGTGATGGAAAATTTTAAAAATCCCGTAGTAATGCACATCTAATGGTTAATTATTGTTACTGTTAAAATAAATCTAGGTGTTTTTTTTTTTCTTACCGTGAACTTTTCAGACTTCAACTGTCAACTGCTAAATCTTGTTATACTTCTTCTGTCAGATTAAAGAGCCCCCAACTATCAGATATCTTCTTCTTGAGCAAATACTTATAGGCAGTGATTAAATCGCCTTTTAACCTTCTTTCTGATAAGCTAAATGGAGTTTCTTTAATCTCCCAGTATAAGTCATGCTTCCCAGAATACAGGTCATTCTCATCACTCTCTAGGAGCTGCATCCAGAGATTTCAAAAGCAGCACTTCTGACACTATAGTCAGTGGTAGAACCAACTACCCATCCTTGCTTAGTAATTCTCCAGTGAGAACATTGAATTATCAAGATAGTCCTTCTGGCTAAAGCATCACCCTGGTGTGAATACTCCCAAATTGCTTCTTCTCAAATGACTACTTGAAACAATGCTCCTAAGTTCTCTTTGAAGTTACTACATCTCACAACATAAAGCTCTGTAAGAATGGGCTACTTTGTTTGTCCAGCTACTGTATCATCTATTTGTTGTGTTGTGGGTAAGTCCAAAGTGCGGGCAGCACCACCTCTTCTTCAAACAATTAGTTTAACTGCATAAGTAAATCTCATCTTACCTACTTGGGCTGACAGCTCTTTACAGAAAGCCTCAGCACCCCACGCTAAGAAGCAGGAGGCCCCAGAAGACTCAGTGTCTGTGCTGCATGTTCTCTGATGTTGCTATCTCTAATGGGTCCAAGGCAGCAGCTCCCAGAGCACTGGCTCATACAGCAAATACTGACTAGAACCAAAGCCCCGGTTCAGAACAGAAAAGGAGACTGAGGACAGGGACTCAGCAGTCAACATACTGAACCACTCCTACTTCTGACATAGCAGATGAGCACAGGTAGGGAGGAAGGACTCTCCGCAATGTGGACAAGAGCCTAAAGTTGATTAGAATGCAATTCTGATTGTAGAAGCAAATCACTGACTGCATATCCAAGGTTTACTCCACCTTCACCATTCTCAAGTGGGTACAAAATTGAACTTGTTACTCTGTGTGTGTGCATCTGTGTAGTGGCAGGGGCATGTGTGTGTGTCCTGCAAATGAACAGTCCTGTAGAGCTGAGGGATCAAAGAGCATGTCAACAGGGATAAAGCACATTGCACCTCCCTTGCTCCACCAAAGCATAACAAGGGAGGAAACTGGAAAGAGTTGCTACCCAGAACACTTTCTGAAGAAGCAAAGCTAAATATATTAGGCTTGGAGCCAACCCTCAAGGCTCAATCTGATTAGTCACAAGAAAAGTGTAGAGGTTGCCATGGAAAAGGCCACATTCATGGACAGGTTCCTCTGAGACATTGTGATCACTGCTTATTCTAAATATATGAGTTGACCAATCTCTATTGCATAAAATGCCCTGATAGGCTGAGTGTTCAAATCAATCTAATTTATCTTAGTTTGACAGGGTTGCTGGAGGAGGGAAAAGTAGGGAGAGGGAAGGCACGGTGTTTGTTGGTTTTAATAACATATGCAATTACAATAGTTCCACATAAGCAACTGCATACAACCACTTATCCTAATGGACCAAGTGCAGCAGCCATGAAAGTGCCTTAAGTTTTGCTAAAGTTTTGCTAAGAGTTTATCTGGATTGTCATCAACTGTAAATGAGATGCAAATCTGTTTTGCACTGCTTAATTCCACATGAAACACAATAAAACCCACACACCAGCAACACCTCCAAGGCTATGAGCTTTTTCTTTCCTAACTCGTAGGACTCATTTGTATATTTTAGCATTTGAGAGGGTAAGGAAGACACCAGCAATCTTACAAGCAGTGACTTGTAAGAGCAGACACTTGTGCTATGAAAAGCTCTCCTGGCCACACATATCTGCTCACAGACACACAGCTTGCTTTGCCAAGTATTTTTTCACCCCTGTAAATTTTTAAAATGCTGGCATCTCTAGAATAACATCCATTCTTTACAGGGCTCCATTACTTCATTATTAAGTAATGCCTCCATTAGGTGAGAAAGTAGCTATGCATTTCATCTATACAGTCATATTAGCAATGCATAGTGATAGGCATTCATAAAAAGATTCATACAGCTGTCATAGTTTCATTCCTGTGCCCTTTTGTGGCCCCTCATTATTATTCCTAAAGCTTGAAGCAGTTTTAAACATTGTTAAATATGCATTAGCTCATTCCATCATGTATCTTGATCTTTATTTAGCATAGCATTAGAGTGCTATCTTTTCATCTTGAAATAACACTCCAATAGTATGAAAATGAAGACAGGGGAGGCTGTCGCTTGGAAAGAAAATACCTGCATAAGAAGCTGAAATGACCAAAACGCTGATCACAGACAATTGAAAAAGTTTTGTTTATATAAGTGTGCTTGGCTAAACCATATAATAGAGAGCTGTTCACATTGGTCCAAAGCCTACCTGTTAAGCCACACTTTGATCTGTATAGGGTGATATAACTGCCATTGACAAGTGGACAAACAAGATGCTATAACAGCTCAAATTCCCGGCAGTTTCATGGACTTCATTAAAACATTTCATTTGCATAGAGACATTCTGGGTCTGTACCAAGTCCAATTATATTATGTTATACTAAACTATAGGTAACAGCTGTTCAGTTTGAGAACAAATTTATCCTCCTGCTACTTCCACAGCCTCACAGCTTTTCTCCTCTCACCACCTCCACACTGGAGGGAAAACTGGCACCTGATTTAAATTTATTTTTCTTTCTGCTCTTATTCTGGCACTTCTGCATCAGCATACACTTCCTTTATATCTGTACTTGGTATCATCTTTAGAAGACACAAACTAAAAAAAAAATAAAAGAAAAAAAAACTTTGAAAAGCTTCCCCTTTAGCCCTTTTCCTCCAGTGAATGTGACTTTCTATTTTATTTTTTTAAATTTTTAAATCATGAAGTCCCTTGGAAATTTATAATACAACCACTTCCTTCCTACTTGTGTGTTTATATTCCAGTTTTCCTTATGAATTTTAAGAACAGGATATTAAATTAAAGTCCATTTGTAATTCATAAAATAACTGCCCATTCCCAAGGATAAGGGAATTAAAAGTTCCTATTACCTCTAGATTCATGGAATTCCAGTGTAACATGTGCGTCAAATCCAAGGCTAAAGTAATTATTGAAGACACTGAGTGGAAGCTGTAATTGGATAATAAAGAGACATGTAAAAACATGAATAAAACATTCCATATCACACCAGGAAATAACTACTTGAAGTCCAGCATCTCATGATAACTTAAGAAGAAAATGGAACATGTTAGGGAAATTAATGCAGAAGTTTGCCCTGATGGTCAGGAATGTCTTGTGGAAGATGATCAGATACAAATGCCTGAAGAAAGCAAACAAATCTACAATGCTTTATGATCATATACAGATCTTCATAAACACATCAAATGTTGTCGTTGAGATTTCACATAATACTGCTCCACTTAACATGTCAATGCAAAGGTTTTCCTAACTGCTGGCACTTCAAGTTTAACATGGCAAGTAAAACTCAGTCTGTGCTCCTCCTGCTTCAGATAAAACCAGGAGCAATGCAAGTCTCAGACAAGAAGCCTTAATTCTGTTGAGTATGTATGAGGCAGGGAAACAAAAAACATCTGGCCTTTTCATTTCACATGCCCAGTATTTGGAGAGAGAACAGTAGCATCCGATAGATAACATGGAAATTATAACTGAGAAGAGGAAGTTGGTTCACAATAGTTTGGTTTGGTTTTTTAAATGATTGTAACACTTCCAACATCTCCGTTCAAAATGATACATTATTATAAGTGTGAACCCCTCACAAAGATTTTCTTGTTCTTCAACTATCAAGATCATACAGTGACACACACACAAAAAAGTTAATTACAAAAATACACTACACCTTGCTGTAAAGTAAGAAAAATTTAGTATCCATTAGCAAAACCCAAAAAGAATAAAATTCTACATCCTTTTTTTAGACTTAAGTGTCTAATTTCAGGATGGATGGTGGTCATAAGGTTGCTTCTCCTGCCACCCTAGATTAACTAAAGAAAAGAACCAACAATGACGTTTCATATAAGACACTAGGTATTTTGCCAGAACTTAGTCCTTGAGATAAATTCTCAGTGTCTGAGACTTATAAACAATAAATGAATGGCTGGGATGTATTAAGTTTCACACACCTCTGGAAGCATTGACACATGAAGAGAGCAAAAAGAAAATATGGAACTAAAGAATTAGAAATATTTAGAGCTTTCCCCCCCAGACATCTTATGGTGTAACTCAAAGATGCTCTTAAGCATCCTATAGTCTTCCTGAGAAAAACAAGGGTCTAACCTTACGTGCCCCATCCTCCAGCTCATCCTGTGGCAAATCAGGGTTGCGTTCAACCTGGAGATTCCAACGGTCCAGTTGGACAATGGTCCCATCTTCTACATGGCACAGGATCTTGGACACTGGTTCATCTGTGTAACCCTGACAACAGAGGAAGTGTCACCAGAGTATCAGCCATGGATAATGAAAGCAAAGCAAGTCACTCACCGATTACTTAACAGACTTATCTCCTTTCATAGAGGCTTAAGAACACTTCAAAAGATTGCTAATTTTTCATATACCAAGCATTTTAACAAACTATTGTTGAGGCACACAAGTCTTGGGAAGGCAAAGTAAGACCATAAGGAAAGGAATTCAAAGTGTATTTGCCTTGCCTGGAGTAACTCCAGTGGTGTAGTTAAGGATAAACACAGCGAAATAAAGTTTAAACTATGTTTAAATTAGGAGCCATCATTCTCTTTTCAGTATTTGGCCTGAAATACCAGACATACACACCTACATACGCTTTTATTACAGTGCTATTACAACTACTGCATCATTACTAATTCAAGATCCCAGACTGGAAATTGAACCAGTGTATTATTATTGTGCCTAACTGAAACAGACCTTGGATACAGCCCTGCCTACTATTTTAGCCAAAATAAACTTTCACACCCAACTACTAAGTCAGACCAGCAAGTTGAGAGCCCATACATAAGGGTATCCCAATCAGTGCTTACCCCACCCCAGTTGAGGGTGCGGGCAAGGTCATTCCCAGTGCCAAGTGGAAGGACCGCCACAGGAGGTGGGGGACTGAGTTGCAGCTCATCAAGGATAGAGAGGATCCAGCCCACCTACATGAAAAAAAGGAAATGCAGACAACTGTTAGTCAGGAAGATTAAAAAGGATGGGGCAGAGGGGAAGGGAAAAAGTTTTTGATCATAACCCCTTTGCAAAGCAGATCAAATAAAATAAAAGGGAGAAGAAAATAAAAAAAAGGAGGCTATCTGAAATTTAGCTCTGCAACTGTCTCATCTGAAGCAGGTACAAGTACAGCAGTTTTCATAAAGCTCTGGTGCAAGCAAAAGCAGTAGGATGTAAACACTGGCTATCTTGTACCAACAGTTGCTGAGGAAAAGGAGCACAAAAGTTTATGTTCTTTCAGCAGGAAAGGGAAACACAGAATTAAACCTGGCTAAGATTGCCCAACTATCACTCCAACAAATACTCTATGTAAAAAAAGACTGATGAATAACAGTGACAATTCAAGATAAATATTTTAGAGTGCCCTTATGCTAAAAGAAATTAAAATGAAACCTTTTACAACCATCACAAAAGAAAATGTGAGAGACGTATCAAAACATGTCCTAGAACTGGAACACAGGGTCCAGATGAAGTCAAGCATGGACTTACCCACAAGTCTCCCCTCCTAAAACAAGAACCATATTGCTGAAGGTCTCTTGCTGAAGGTTTGGTGGCCTTCTTGGCCACCTGGGCATACTGCTGCTGGCTTGTGTTCAGCCAACAGTTCAACTAACACCCCCAGGTCCTTTTCTGCTAGGCAGCTTTCCAACTTCTCTTCCCCAAGCCTATAGCACTGCCTGGGGCTGTTGCAACCCAAGTGCAGGACCCAGCACTTGGCCTTGTTAAACCTTATCCCATTGGCCTCAGTCCATCAGTCCAGCCTGTCCAGATATCTTCGCAAAGCCCTTCTACCCTCAAGCAGCTCAACACTCCCACCTAGTTTGGTATCATCTGCAAATTTACTGAGGGTACACTTGATCCCCTCGTCTAGATAATTGATAAAGATGTTAAAGAGAACCACTCTCAATATCAACCCCTGGGGGACACTACTTATGACTGGCTGCCAACTGGATTTAAATTCATTCCCTCTCTGGGCTGGCCCTCCAGCCAGTTACTTTCCTCATGCTTCCCTGCAACTAGGATGACAGAGGAGAACACTACCTGTGCTCCTGACCACCTGTCCAAAGACCCAGAAGTCTCTTCTGGGTTTCATGTTAACAGCTCATCTCTGCCTGCCTGAAAAATGAATAATCTGAGAAGCCTACTAGGGAGGAAAGTTTTCTTTTTACGTCTTTAACCCAGGCCCCAGGGAGGCAACAGACCTCCCTGAGAAGTGGGTCAGGTCTGCATATTGCGCCTTCTGCTACCTTCAGGATGGAGTCACCTACAATGACGCATCTTTTTTTATGACCTGAGCATGTTTTAATGCTGGGTTTAGTATGACTTAACCCTGGTGACACTCTGTAGGCAGTGAATTATGTTTCCCATCATGATTGGACTCCCTTTGCAGAGCCTCATATTTGTTTTTTAAAGGTACCTGGAGAGGTGGGAGAGTTACTGGGGAGACACACCTGCTTCATCAGGCAGAAACTCATTTCCACAAGCTTCTACCCTCTTTACCTTCTTCAGCCTGGTAGAGAGAGGGGGCAGGGAGTTCTCTGTAGCAGAAGCTATGTTTGCCTTCTTGGTTTCTATTACGGGAGGCAGGGTGCAACTCTGCAGTCCTGCTCCCTCCCACATTCCTTGATTCTCCTCAGCCTACTTACCACCTCCCTGAGCTCCATCACTAATCAAAGAAGCCCTTCTACCTGGGCCCATCTCCCACCGGTGCGCTCACCAATGCCATCTGACACTGGCATAAGAGTGAGTCGCAGCCCAATGTCTGAGTGGCAGCATGTTCCCACAGGAGCTCCATCTGGGAAGCTGGAAGTCCTGAAGTCCTTCAGCCTCCTCCAGTGCAGACTCCCTTGTGTTGATCCCAGGTGATGCCCTTGCTTGCTTGGTGTGTAGTAACCAGGTTGCTGTGCCCTGGAGTCTCATTTAAATTTGCTGCTGGAGGTGCTAGATGCCCCCTGCCGCCTAAGAAGCCCTGTTCACATGTTGCTGGCACAGACTGACCTCTCTGCCCAGCTTCAAAAAGCCCTCAAAAGGAGCTATTTGCCATCCCTTTCTTACTGACATACACTGGAGACTGGTCTACTCAACAAATATTGATAACCGGAGACAAAAAATAAAAAAGAGTCCAAATAACTTCGCAGAGGCCAGGACTTCTTAAAGACCCTTTTGTCATTGCCAATGACTTAATCCATATGTCTCTGCCTCAGAGTCTCACTGATGCAGATAGCATTACAATACTCACTGCTTTTGTAAATGCTTTTAACAGAAACTTCAAATTACTCATTTATAACTACAATACTGCTATTTAACGTGAGGTCATTTCTAAACCTCGCACATTAGTTTTACAATCACAGATGACAAAGGCTATCATTTCCCTGTAAACAGAAAGCTGCCGACTGCTTTGAAAGCAAAGCTTTTCACTTTTGCCCTGGAAAGGAACAACAAGCAGCAATGATGGAAAACTTACAATGAGTTCCGTTTCACCTCAATAATGAAAGGTAACATCTGGTCTCATTGAATATTCACTAAATCCATTCGAGCCAGATTTTTCATTTCTAGATGTAATGGCTTTGGGAATAACTAGATATTAATTTGCTTCAAACTGAGAAGCAGCAGCGAAGTTAATAGCAGAGTGCTGCTCATACTGATGAGAAGGTGCTGCCACCTGTCGCTTGCACTGCGAAGGGAAGACAAAGGATGCCAAATTCAAATGTAGTTGCATTCATTTCCATTTTATTGTTTTCGGAATCAGAATTTACACACACACACCCCTGTCCTGGTTTGAGGTAAGACGAACCAATTTTCTGTTTTACTATTTTACTCTCTTAACTGGGCCTCTTCTCAGTAACTAAACTCTGAAATTCACAGCACATTTTCAAAAAACTGTTTTGTCTCACAGTGATAAGACCTGATTATACCAAGGAATGGTCTGCAGACAGGCTCTTGTTTATACTTATTGCTGTAACAAAATTACTTGACCTTGGTTGTTATTTGCACCATTGGAGGGTCAGAAACAGAAAAGTGTAGAGAGGTCACACCTGTAGGGAGGAACGGACAGGACAGGTGACCCAAAACTGACCAACTGGGGTATTCCATCCCATCTGCATCATGCTGAGTATAAAAGCTGAAGGATCAAAAGGTCAGTTTGCTGGGCTTTGTTGGTTTGGTTTTTTTTCCTTCTATGGCCAACACCCAAGGAAGACCTGGCCTGTTTACCTGCACTTGACCCCAATCTGAGCATTCCTGACTCCAGACTTGGTATCCAGATCCTGTTGATCACCGAGTCCATTCTGGGACTTTTCCTGATGCCTGCTGGTGATGTGACTGTCATCCTAGGAGCTTGATACCATTTTGCATACACTGTATCTATCCCATTATTTCTTCTTACTTAATTAGTATTAATACTTCATTAAAGTAGTTTTGTTCATTTTAAACTCATAAATCTCCTTATCTCTTCCTCTCCTTCCTTTTTGGGGGGAGGAAGGGCCATTTGTCGATTGGTTTTGGTAACTTTCGCTGAAACAACAACTCCCCCTTTGTTAATATATTGGCTTCCCCACAAGCAAGCTGCAAAGAATTTCAGAAACAAACGGAAACTCTTCTTTGCAGCTATGGCTCCTGCTAAAGCAACGCCTTGCAGGTTTCTCAGGGAACATTCACAATTCAGTATCTTACTGCCCCAGGTACCAGCAAGACAGTAGACAAATCACGTATATTCTTCACTCTTGCAGAAGAAGCACCGGTATTAATAAGCCCTACAGACACTGAATAGAACATTCCCCCAGAAATTCAGAGATGGGGTGGTTCAGCTCAACATACACTCACACACAAAAAAGCTGCCTCCCAGTACCTTAAATATCTCCATATATTGATCCTAGCCAGCCATTGCACCTTGCAACCAGTAATGCATTTTCCTTACTATACTTACGGTTACAACTGTTACCAAGTGCATGTTCAAGAAACTGATCCTCACACAGATTAAAGGTCAGTTTTTTGATTGCATTTAAGCACTCTGTGGCACAGACTGAGATTTACAATATTCCTAAGAGCTGGAAAGAGTAATGTGGTTGCAATATCTCCATTACTACTCTTGGCCTTCAGGCCCCGAACCACAGAGCCTGTCTCCAACTGAAGGTGACTAAATCCTTTTAAAGATTTGACTCTTTTTGCTTAGCCAAGAGCACAACAAAATTCAGTACCAAAGAACAATACCGACCCTGGATCTGCCAGACCACAGGCTAGTAGTATGACCAATGAGACAACTTTTCTTACGGATGCTTTGTAAAGAAAGTGGGAAATCTCACTTTCTTTAGGCACAGACAAGACCATGTTTGACTGCACTCTGACATCACAGAGATGATAGCAGGAAGGAATAGAAATTAAAGCATTAAGTTAACCTATTAGACCCTCAGACCTGTGTAAATAGAGAAAGGAGGCCAGCAAAGTCATACTATATTTAAGCTGTACCGTATCTTTATGTATAGAGCAGATAGAGCCTTGGACTTTAGGATTTGGCCCCATCACTACACAGGCCAGAAAAATTTAAGAATAGATTTCACACGCATAAGGTACATTATCTGGGCTCTGCAGGCATCACAAGATGGGGAACCCCCAACTGTGAGGAATTTACTTTCTTGGCAATGAGTATAGGGTTGCTAGGCACCCTCCACCTACCGTCCCGTCCCCACCGCAGGCCAGGATCCGCAGGTTTGGCACTTTTCTGTACAGCTCCAGCCTGGTCAGGGGAGGGAAAAGAAGAAAAAAAGAGGAGGGAAGGAGGAAGGAAAGAAGTCAGAACAAAAATGCAGGCATTTTTATGCACTTTGCTCATTGCATTTTGGAATGTTAATTATTAAGGTTATGGATGAAAGTAGAAAAAAAAAATTAAAAATAAATAAATCAATGTCAGGTTTACTGAAAGCCTCAGAAGTGAGGATGCATCAGCTCTGGCAGCTGCAGGCAGCACTTGCCCAACCCAACCTCAGCCTGGCACCTCAATCCACATCTTTACACACACCCACCAGGATGTGAAATGGGGCCTTCCTCCACAGTTAGGCACCTACTTCATGAGACATACATGATCAGTTCCCCATGTTCCCATGCTAGATCCAAAAGGCCAGATTCTCATTTTCCCTCTAGGCATGATAAAAATCCCTCCATAATTTTCTTACAATAAATCAAACAAATATAAACATTGAGGTTTTTAAACAAAATTGCATGTTGCTTGCCAGGATTTGCTGAGTCACCATTTCTGAAGCATGTAGAACATGACAGCTCCCTCAGCTGGTAACTATGTCTTTAACACCACAACAGGCAACAATTTCTGAGTTCTTTCTCCGGATTATCTGATCTAAGGTATCAACAGGAAAGCCAACAAAACTACATTATCAATAAGTACTTTCAGTTGTATGAACAAGACATGTAATGAAGCATCTCCCAGTAGAGGGGAGCATATTCACAGGTAGAGAGAGCTGAGTAACCAGAGAACCTAACCCTCCTCTAACTCCATTGCACAGCTATGAAAACTGTGTGGTACTTTAAAGCTTCCATACATCATGAGAGGAGCAGCAGTAGAGGTGTTTCAGCAGGAAAAGTAGGCTCTAGAGGTATGAATAACAAATACATGGGTCATTCTTACACAGGTTGTCCTGGTTTGAGGTAAAATGAACCAATTTTCTGTTTTACAGTTTTGCTTTCTTAGCTAGGCCTCTCCTAGTTAGCTGGGCTCTGAAATTAACAGCACATTGTGCGGAGCTGTTCCATCTCGCAATGATAAGACCTGACTGTACCGGGGGATGGTATGCAGAGAGGCCCTTGTTTAGACTTATTGCTGGAAGAACCAAGGTCAGATAATTTTCGTCGTTCACCCGTCGGAGGGTCCCGCCTTCAAGGAGGAGCGGACAGGACAGGTGACCCAGGACTGACCAACAGGGGTATTCCATCCCATCAGCATCATGCCCCCTATAAAAGCTGAAGGATCAACAGGTCAAG
>VZRU01009536.1:208247-225293 GCA_013398155.1 Pedionomus torquatus | reverse complement strand
AAAAAGGGAGGGGGGTGGGGGGCATCTGTCGCTCAGGGTTTGGTGGGTATGGCTGAAACCGCGACACAGGTAAATATTTGATTTTACATGATTACTATATTTTGTTGCTGCCTAACTTGTGAAAGTAGAGCTGAACAGATGGTTGACTAGAGCAAGTTTCACTATCTGAAATACAATTGACGGATGGTCTCTTAACCATTAACGGTAAGAATCACCCCTTTAAAGACAGATTCTCCATCTCCCGGAAGAGAGTCACAACTATTGCCTAGAGAAGCCAAGTCAGTTACTCAGCAAGCAGAGGTACTTGCATTCTGCTGTCATGTATGGAAATCTGGAGGCAGTCTGACCCCTTTGCAATGCTTAGCCATCAGGGAATGGTCAGGCACTGAGATCTGCAGCAGGTCTGTCTTGGAGCCCTCTGGACACGGCTGTCTGACAAAGGGACCAGCTCCTGGTATCTTGTCACAGAACCCACCACTACAGCCCACCCCAACACTGCTGCCAAAGTGTGGACATACCCAACATGCAGTCCAGCCATCTACCCAAGTTAGATATTTGGTCACTTTCCTGATAAGAATTAGAATATGGAGCAATCGAATTATGGTCTGCAGCCCTGAAGACTCAAGAACTTACGCATCTCTAGGCCCTTCCTGAGAGAGATCAAAGACCTGGCGGGGATTCAAATACCACATAAATGTTTGGAGAATCTTAGTGCCCTGTGAAAAGAGGAAATCAGAGGAAAAGAAATTAGTAATAGATTTATGATTATTAAAAATAATAGTGTTAACTATTCACTATATTTGAATCGCTTTAAAAGGCGAACATAAACAAAAAAAAAGACAAACTGGCAAGTGGCTTAGTAAATAATTTCTACAGAATAGCAACCCAGTCTAGGCAGGGCAAATATGCATACACATAGACTAAATTTAACAGAGATCATAAATGGTTCAGAAGAACAGGTATTCATGGTCAGACCAAAAGTTCAGCTTCCATACCAACCTGCTTTCTTACTTCTCACCAACTGCAAAAAGAAATTTCTGATATTCCATACCACCTTCACCCATCCATGACAGCAAGAAGTTGAACAAGCTTGTGAACAAAGTCAGTCACATAGTCCTGTACAACATCCAAGCCATGACATTGCTGTGGCCTTCACCATCAACACTTGTAACTATAGCCCTCTACTATGTAATGAAGCAAGGGCCAAGGACCCTGGGCTACAGCTGCCCCAATGCTCCCTCACTCAGTGCAGCATGGGCAGTCCATCACCTATAGATATAATTTCTGCCTTCTCAGACTCTTGGGTTCATATTTCAGATGCTTGAAATATCCCTTCCTTCACATTCTGTCCGGACACAAACCAGCAGGGTCTCTTACTAACAGAAGAAGGCTAAGAATCCCACGGGGCCTGCTTACATTTTGAAGGAACTCAAGAATGCCTTTCACATGTAGTCTAGAGGGTGCAAATCAGGAATTTTCAATAGCTCCCCTTTCTGATGTATGGCTCTTCTGTTTGATGCTTTCCCCTTGTTTTTTCTTGGAAACCAAGAATAGCAGTCAAAGTGCCCAGTAAAAGATAAGAACAGAGGGGGGGGGAGGCGGGGCTGGGGAAGAAAGTGGGGTTTGCTATTCTCCTAGCCTCTGTTATTTGGGGTTCATAGAATTCTTGAGTCAGAAAAGACGTCCGGGGCCTCAGTAACCTACAGGGTTTCCTCTTCTGGATCTCTCCTTCAGTCCATGTAAATTTTTTAGTATCCACATGTCAAGGAGTTTTGCAGCTGAATTACAGACTATGAGAAGGACCAATTTTGTTTTCTTTGTTTTGAGTCCAAGTCTTAACAGTTTCATTTGGTATCCTCCCTATTTCTTCTAACAGTAAAGAAAGTATGCAGCAGCAACACTATTCTCCATGCTCTACAGGCCTCATATCTTACATCAATCTTCTCTTTTCAACTAGAAGGCCATGCTTATCAAAAGGCACTCAGATAATTTGATATTCACAAAGTGGCAGAACTAATCTGCAAAACTTTCACTTGGATGAATTTCAATTCCAAGACCCCTAAGAAAGAAGTCTGCTGCATGATCACATTAGTTAGTGAAACTCTGTTCACTATGTTTTTTAATACCATAGTAATATGTCATTTCACATTCACTAATTTCACTAGGTTTTCCTACTAAAATTAAATCATTTATTGGATAAAAGAAAAGTCTAAGGCTTCACTGGCAATCTAAATTTTCTGTGGAAAGATGAGGTCTCCTAACACCTCCAAACTACCATTTTAGATTCTTTTCAGAAATGTGAAGATAGGAATACAACTGCTCAAATACTCAAGTACCTATTGCATCCATCCAACTTCATTGAAGTGGAAAGGCCATTCAACAGCAAGAACCTCTTATAAGGACTTCAATTTAGTTGGATAGAGTTCCTCTAATCTGACTCACCAAAAATCACTCTCATTTGCAGAAGCACTGTTAAACTAAAATTTTGTTACCTGGATCCAGATGGTGTTCTTACCTGATTCCCTCCGCTTTTTGGATTAACAAAAACCAGCAGTGGCTTCATGAGTGGAGAGGAAATAGGCTTTATCACAAACGGTCGACCTTTGTTATCCTGAGAAACAGAAGCAAGAACAGCTTTAGTACAAGATGTCCATGTTTCCATAGCATAACATATGCAGGACATCAAACCTAGTTCTAGTAGGTAGGAGAGACCTAAGCGACAAAACTACCTAGGGTACTGGAAACAGTACAGCTATGTTAATATGGTGCCTAACTGGGGCTAATTTATCCAGCTGAGAAAACCAAGTAAGAAGGTGTGTGGTGGGGGGAGAGGGGAGAAAAGAATCACTGCAGACCAGCACAAAACTACTTAAAGTTTTTACTCAATGTTATTTCCCAAAAAATCCAATTATTCACACAGCACTGATAGCGTGCCAAATAAAGTGCTAATTCTAATAGGAATAATTTTTCAGTGGAAAATAGAATGAAATAAACTACTTATTTCATTAATTCCATCTAATAGAAAATTGTATCAGCACTCAGTTGGCAGATGACGTGTTCTTGATTTCTTGGTTTTGCTAGCCCTCCCACCTTTGAACAAATGTCACAGGCCAAACATGACATGTCAGCAAGGAAACCATTTGCCTTGCTACTCCCTACACCTGTAGGACAATAGACAGACCAGTAGTTAGGGAACTCTCTTGGGCTGTGGCAGGCAGAGATTCAAGTTTCTGGTGTGCAGTTGTCCCACCACCTAGGTGAGAACCTTAACCAGAAAGCTCTGGCTATACAGAGGTGAGTCTCCCTCCACCTCTCCCCATGAGGCTGTTGTTCATCTACACAACAAATCCACTAGGCAGGGTCTGGAAACAAGATCTTCTATAAGTTATGTGATAAACCAAACCATTCATCCATTTTTCTCTCTCTCTTCATGGCCTAATGTTGATTTTCACACATGCAGAATAATTTTCAACCTGAGACCTCCTGAGGGAGATACCTTCAAATTGGATCAGACCCTTGTGTCAGTGCACTCACCGTGGATTTCATAACCCTGCTCTGCCTAGTAGAAACCAAGGGTCTGAGTCAAGTCTCTTACATCCCAAGGGAATGCTGTTTCATCAGGCTGCTGGTCCTTCTGGAGTCTGGTGTGTTGTTTCTTGAACAATCAACTCAGCAAATAAAACTTTTCATATAAGTTTTATTGAAACGCGTTTATTCCCACAACAAATTCAATAGCATGGAATTTTCCAGTGGGGAAAAAAAATATTCAGTACTGCAGTAAAAAAATTAAAGTCTGTATTTAGACATTTAAACAAAAGGAGCCTGATTTCCAAAGCACTTGAATACCTACTTCATTGCCTCTTTTGCTGGCTTTTCTCTTAAAAGACGTTCTCTTCTTTCGCCGTGTTGAAGTCTTTAATGAGTTCTACACCAAAAGAAAAAAGAATACATGAAAAGCAAAACAAAATTTAGAAGACAGGCCCAGACAGAGCCCCTTTACGAAGCTCTTCCATGCATGTCCACTTGGAGAATGATAAGAGTATCTGGCACATGCTCGAGATTTAAATTACATGCGCTGCATGCTTTACACTTCCACACCACCGTTTATGGAGAAAGCCACACACGGAGACCAGACTGGTGCTTTGGAACTGGAAACTTTCCCACGCTGTGAGGGGGGAAAAAGATCAGATGCTCCCATAGACTCACATAACACCACATGTTGTACCTGCCAACCCTCCCAATAGGGGTAGGAGACGCCCGTTTCCCCTTCGGGGCTCCAGTCTCCTGCCCAATCAGGCTCGTCTCCTGGTATGGAGACCACCTGCATAAAGACGTAATAAAAAAACATGATAAATGAGATATTTTTCATGTTTTTTTTAGGAAAGAAAACAACAAGTTTTAGCTCTGGCAACCATTCTGACTCCACATAACGTAGGCCACCATGGTGTATGATGCCAGCACTGTGGAATTTCCAGCCTATCAAGAAACTTGTGTAATCATCTGCTAAGAAACAAACTGTATTGTTAATATTTAAGGATTCAGGTGAGAGGAGTGTTTCTTTGCTTTGTTTTTAAAGACCAATATCACTTCACCATATAGAACTAAAAAAACCACCATAAAACTGCTTGTATTTTTGCAGAACCTATTAAAATAGAACTTGCATCAGAGCTATTATCAAGGCTGGCAATAGCCTGCTCAAAGATATTGAATCACTAAGGTGTTCCGGCTTGATAAGAGCATTAAAAAATGGATTCATATTTTTTTAAAACAAATTTAATTCAATAACTGAAGTTACATCTGTGGAAATCCTATCCCTTTCCATATGATTAAAATTTTGTATAATAGGAAAAACTGTAAATATTTTCTCAGTATTTCAGCTCCTAGTCTGTCACCAGGAAGTAAAGTTAACACAAGAAATTAGAGGAAAGTTTATTGATAATTTTCTCTGGCTTCAAAAGGGGAACAAGATCCACTCAGCTCATCTAAAAGTTCATTTCTGTCTTGACCATATTCAAAAGTATACCATTAATTTAAAAAGTCAACGACCACAGATGATCACATCTATAAGCAGTGATGTCTTAATCCTGCTTGCTAACCAACATTAACAAGAACAGCTAACTGGATTGTCTAGTATCTAACAACTACTTCCAGAATTCCAAGACTTCAGTACAACATACCAGATATGGAAGCTAATGTTTCCACATCTCTGAGAAGTTAAGAAAAATATTGTCCTTTTTCACCCAGACCAAGGGAACACAATGTTTCAAGCTTCTTATCACTTCTCAACACTCCTTGTGGACTGGGATATAGTCATGCCTTGTTGGTTACTGGAATTACTGAAGACAAGATGGCTCTGCAGAGCAATTACAAAACATTTGCCCTTTTAGACTATATTTTGAGATACTTACTCTTATTCAAAGTGATCTTGAAAGCATGGATAAACCACAAAGACTACAGAAGTGCATCAGAAATATCATCTGCATGGTCCTTCATTGCCCTGCATCAGTAGTCAGATTGACTGTAGATAACAGTCTTATATCAACATAAAGGTATGGAATATTACTCTCAAAGCTGCCTCCCATGGGGGTCTCAGCCTAATTCCTCAGCAGCTCTCTGCTGAAGGATTCTCCCTGGAGTGATGCTGAACACAGGACAGAAATATCTAGTCTACCCACAGTCTTGTCAGTGGTCTGCTGGCATTTTGCCAGCCTCTCCAGGTGTAAAATTCAAAATACTTATCCCATTGCTAAAGTGCAATGAATTCTGCTGGCAAATTGTAGCCTGTAACTCAATTTAGGTGTTATCATAGGCAAGTACTTAATGGTATTTCTGGAAGAAGAGGTGTACTCTTTACCCCACACTGGATGAACTTAAGTCCAGTGGCTTTCTTCTGGAAAGGGCAAAGACAGTTCAGTAAAATCCTAACTAATTTTAAAAGAATAATTTAAAGAATGTTTAAATGTAGCTGTCATTACATCCCATTATAACATATCTCTTTTCTTGCCTATGAGTGGGGTGGGAAGATGCATACAACTATATCAGAGCCTATATACAGGCTGTATTTTAATCTAAGCCGCTATTTTCATTTCCATATTTAAAAAGGCACTAAAATGTGCTACATCACATGTATTTCACCATTTTTAAACATGCCTACACACATAGTATTAAGATAACTTAAAGCTTTGCTATGATGATTGCAACTGCATGTCCATAGCAGATGAAAGGCAAAAAAGCTGCTTAAACATATGCAGGTTCTCTTTGCAAACATGCTGAAGAATAACAGCCAAGATAAACCACCAGTCTCTGCACATCGAACTGAAGAAATGGATGCATACTACCTTGTCCAGATAACAAGGCGATGAGTATTTTATACACATATAATGTTATTCAGCAAAGTACCTAATAGCAAAGCATACCTTTAAATCAGCACCATATGTAAATCCTAACTTGCCTCTGGAGAGGAAACCTCTCCTTTGTGGATGTTAGTTTGGCCATCTTGAAGAAGAGATTTCTGGTATTATTGCATGGTCACTCTAGGTCTAAAGAAGCTTAGCTAGATGAACAGAAGAATTGGAGTTCCTTCTTGTATGGTGTTGAGCCACAGACTACCTTAAACGAAACCAATGAACCCTTTCAACATTTTCGCCTTCATTTTCAAAGGCTTTTGGCATGATGGGCTTCAAATGACTTAAATAATGAACAGCCTCTGGGAAGGTCAATCTTGACCATCTTCTGATTGTTCACAAACCACCATCAGGCAAGCCAGCTGCACTCAGAAATTGAGGAGATAAAGAATCAAACCCAGAAATATAAATATTCACTAGCACTTTTTCAAGATCCTCAAAGGAAGAGAAGAAAACACCAGGTTTACTCACCTTCAACAGGAAAACTTGGAATTTTACAGTTACTGCTTTTGCCTTCCCAAACAGAAGACAGGCTGATTCAGCAAGTATATTAGCCAGATCCCCCTTATCTACTTTTCACCCACAGTATAAGCATATAGCAAGTCCATTCCTAAAGCGAACACCACTTGGACTACTACTGAACCTCACCTAGAACAAAGCACCACCAGTCAACAGGTTGACCTCCTTTCACAAACTAGAGGATGGAATTGATTTAAAACCCAGGAAATCAGAACTGGTATCAAAGTGTTGCTAACACAGTACAGAAACACTGGAAATAAGTAAAGAAGTTACAGAAGTGGCTCATTATGAATAACATGAAATAGGTATTGGGAGTTTTCCATTCATGTAAATGGGTCATTACAGACAGGGGCTACCACCAATCCCAAAGCTATTTGAACCATTCTGAATATTCTTCATCTTGCAATCAATTGCTTGCAAGAAGCCAAAGCTCCCCATTTAGAATGTAGGTTGTAAGCAGGGATTTGTCCTTAACCAATTACACGGTGATGCTTCACTACCACAAAGGTGGTCAGAGGGGGAGTATGCTCTTTACTCAAGCCCAATATTTGAAAGGTCATGACCCACATTGTAGAAAATATGCATGGAAAACTATTTTTGTAGCAATAAAATTAAAGATCAGGGCATGATTTTGCTACAAAAAAAACTATCTTATTTGCTTAAAAGAAACAACCAACAAACAGGATGAAGACACCACTAAAATCAATTTCATATGAGTAGGGAATTCAGTTGCCTGTGACCAGTGTAAGTAGTTAATTAGAGCTGAGGAAATATTTTATAACAAAAAGGCTTCCAGCCAAATTTATTCTGATTGTGGAATATGTGAAAAACAGATTGCTGGTTTCACAGTTATTTACTAGCTGAATTGACAAAAATTTGTGAATACTGTGTTTGTATTTTGTGGACTGAATGCAGTGAATATTTCATAGTATTTACCAAACATGCATATAGGGTCAAAAAGTCATAATACATAGAAGTAGAGCTGGCCAGAAACAGCAGGAGAGAGAAAAACATTTCCTAAACAAATAATAAATAAGAAAACAAGACTTCTGCCAAAAATCTGAAAGTACATCTGAAAGATGTGTCAGTGTTTTCTCTGGCAATAAGGATGGATTCCCCAGAACTAAAACTGCAATGGATGCTGTGAAGAAGTTTCATGGAAACATGCCCATTGTCTGTGCTAAATATCATTTTGATCTAATGCTTCAATTACTCAAGGTTTGTTCATGCTTCTGATCATGAATTTCAAGGACTCAAGACGTGATGGAAAGGGAATACTGGACTGAAGTACTTCCTCTCCACTCATGACTCAGGCACTCAAAGCTAACGTTTTCTTTTAACATAACATTTAAAACTCTTATTTAAATGTATTTCCCACATTAATTATAATTAACTAGATTAGAATTTTTTTTTTTATTTGAACTTTCTTGAAAAAATAATGGACAAGAAAATTCTCTAAAAATATTATACAGAAGTTACCTTGCATTGGCCAAATGCCAAATCAAAAGAAAATTAAAAGCATTGATTTTATTTTTAAACTAAAAATTAAATAAAATAAAAAGATGTAAGAAAGGCTTCTTTTAGTAAGGTTAGACGTGGATACCTCTATCAAGTACCAGAGAGGTGCTGAAAATTAGCCGAGGAGACTAAATTCCTGCCAAGGATTCATACAGATTCTTCAAGGGAGGAAAAAGTATTTCTCTGAGGGAGGCTGGAGTAAAAATAACAGAGAAAGACGAGAGTGGGGGAAAATACAAATGGCAAGGAAACCTTTTTCTCGGAGTGGAAATGGCTAGGAATCTTGCCTATTTCCTCTGGACTAAAGGAGAAATCGCAGACTCTTCAGCTGGCTTTTTGATTATTCTACACATACATTTCCCCTGCCCCCTTTGTCTTCAAATATCCAGCTTGTTAGTAATGCTGTTCATGCACATATCTGACATTCGTATCTCTAGACTGGAACTGATAACTGAGCAGTGTCACAACTCAGACCTTTATCCAGCAGCACAGCACTAATTTTTCTTAGTGTCTTGCCTACAGCCTGAACATCTCAGCTTCTCGGTGACTACCAGGACACAGAGCCAAAAAGCCCTGGGTCACTTCCCAAGCAAAGACACCCCAATCTTACGAGCCACACATCACTACTCTATAAAACAGTCATTCTTGTGAGCAGAGGAAAATTGTAAGAAAACATGAATGGAAAGTTTCAGTGTCCCAGACACTATNAAAAAAAAAAAAAAAAAAACCACCCAAAAAATAAATAAACAAACAAAAAAAAAGCAACACTTTGTTTCAGTGCTTCTGAAATAAAACTTTTACCAACATTTCTGGCACCTGGTACATTCAGTGTTTGTTTGCCTGTTTCCTTCAGTTCAATCCTGTCTGAAAACAGACTTTTGATTCAAAAAAAAAATTACTTTCATGATGAGAATCCCCTTTTAATTTTTGGCCAGCTCTTTTGGAAGCTTTTTCTCCCTATTTTGTTCACCAGTGAATTATCGTCTGAGATACACCACATTCATTACAAAAGCTCTGAAGTTTAATGCTTGTTACCTTCAACTAAATAAGCACATAGGCTTACTGCTCACACTCAGTAAGCACTGATTGAAATAAGACATGATTTTTCAAACGTCCATTGATGGCAAATTCAGAGGGATGCCAGCCCAGCCACAGCCAATTCTTTCTGCAGTTCAAGTGGATGTTTGCAAGTGGTTTTTCCCTGTATTTGCTCAGCTCTATTTAAGGAAACATGCTTGACTGCCTACAACACAGGGTATTTCTTGCAGTATGCTCACTGAACTCACAGTGACAGGAACATATCTGAGCTGGATTTGCTCAGAGCAGAAGTCATGTTTGTAACTAATCATCCCAAACAGGGAAACTTACTGAAGGGCTGAATGGAGGGGCGGAAGGATACAGGTTCATAATCACCATGGATGTATGCTGGGTTTCAGGGTTAGAGACAGGGCTGAACAAGCATGCTTTAGTGAAGAAGTACTGAGCAGCGAAGCCAGGCTGGCTCTGTGCAGCCATACAGCTTCAGAAACGGACCTCAGCATGCAGTTACCTGAGGTTTCTTCACCTTAATGATCCAGGTGGGAGGCACAATGACAGCAGCGTGAGCCCCCAGGGAACATGGCTCCTCAATGTGATGTAACATGAAACAGGTGACTTTATTATGAAACTGGAAAAGAAGAAAAGAGTAGAGTCAATACAGAGGCAAAGAAAGACAAAGGGGAAAGGAAGGCACAGTGAAGTAGAGAAGGATAATGGTACGAATACTACAGCAATGTTTCCAACACCACCATCCTCAAGTCCTTGAAACTTTGGAGTTTAGGAGCATTTAACTGAACACCCCTTCTCTGGCCGTGCCTTATTACAAAAGAGAGAAAAACCCCAAAACACCAACACCACCACCCCCCAAAAAAAAAAAAAAGCACAAACAAAAAAACCCCACTGGTCACTCCTATTTAAACACAGTTCACAGACTGAAGACCACAACCTAGTTTGATGAAGCTGCATGTATTAAGTTCCCTTTGGCTCCCTGAGCTAGCAGCAGCAGGACATTGATGGGAGGTAGCCAGCGACTACATTGAGCAGCAAGACTCTCCTCCCAGATGACTCGTGTCAGCCAGGTGAAGTTAGTTTATGGTGTCTTTTAACAAAAGGAACATAAATTACAAACCTGGGGGTGCTCCACAGAGAAGGAAAACTGAGAGCCAGGAAAAATGAAATTACTTGCAGTGTGGCCACTCAACAAGTTTCCCTGAGTATTGTTCACTTACCGCCAGCTTGCACCAGGAACAACTGATGGCCACAATCTCTTTACTATGGAAGGAGAATTTCTGTTGAAAGCCCTAAAATAAGCAGGGAAAAAAAATATTAAATCTCTCCTGACTACAAGAAAGTTTATACCTTGAACTCCTGCCAGGTGACTGTGCCAGGCTAAATCAGTTCACTGAAGTCAGATACATTGGCCCAGCAAAGGTCTTCGACACTACACAGACTTTGGGAGGATAAAACAATGTCAGGATTCATAGAGAAGGTTCTTCAACTGGGGTGTTTTTCACACACACTTTTAAAAACACTTCTCAAAAATGTTATGCTTTTTCTTGGATTTTGTAGTTAAGGAAAAGGGAAGGAAAAAATTGAGAAGGAATGCTTATTTTAATGGATTTCTACAGACCTGACAGATTCAGAACAAAACATTCTCTCATAGCAGTCATTTGTCCTAAATATAAACAAGAATTTGAATTACCCTTGTTTGTGGGTTTCTTTGGGGTTTTGTTTGGTTTGCCTTTTTTTTTTTTTTTATAGAGTGCAATCAACTACAATAGCCGTGTGGAAATGTTTTGACTAGTAAATTAAGCTTACTGTTTTATTGAGCTGACTCAGATCAACATCTTTTTAGCAAGTTCCAAAACACCAAGATGGTTTGATTCAGTTCAAACAGATAAAAGAAAATATTTCTTTATAGTTTTAAGAGGAAAAAAAGCATATTACTGGCAAATGTGAGATTTTATTCTCCCACAGAAGAGTTTCATTTTGTAGAATACGATTTCAGCAGACAAGTCACTTTGGGCTAAATGTCTAAATTCTAAGGCTGGAAAAGAACATTGGGTCAGATACATCCTTCCTGCATACAGCATAGGCAACAAATGATAAGTTATAGCCTAGAAAATTTGTGTTCAGTTAAAGCTTCTTTTAGCCAGAGAAAGATTGGTGTGCGTTAATGGCTGCAGGGATGGGAATTCCAGAACTTCATTAAGCACTTTATCATCATCATTGTACTGCTTAAATTTCAGATTTGCAGCTGTCCAGATCCTTTAAGCCTCTCTCCACTGCATTAAAGTAGCCCATCACTACCCAGAATTTTCTAATTTGTCTCTTTACCAAGTCATGAATTTGTGAGCCTGTTTTCTTTTTGACAAGCTGAGTTTTACCAAAACTTCCCACATGGTAATGCCCAAGATCCACTGCAAAGAGTTAGTAACATCTAACAGTTCGTTGCCTCACTGCTTCTATAATTAAGGTCCTTTTTATCCTAGCTGCTGAGGAAAGGAACGGGAAGATGGACACCTGCAGAGAAAACGAGCCTATTGGTGTCCAGTGCCATGATGCTGTCAAGCACACCAAGAAGGAGATTTAAATGAACAATCAAAAACCCATCCAGAGATGCACTGGTCTTCTAAGTGAGGGACTAAGCTACAATCTGTCCATTTGTACGCAGTAGCTGAGGACAATCCTATCAATACTCTGAAGAGGAGGCAGTTCTCCTTGGCCACCTGCCATCTAGAAGTACACATTGCAGCTTCTTCAGGTGTCCCCTGTACATATGCAAACCAGGTGGACCACACCACCACCAAAGTCTACTCCTAAAGAGGCTTGTGTCACCTGTGTCTAGGTTTTTTGGTTTTGTTTTTTAATCCTTCCACTAATGCCTCAGTTTTTACATTCAGAGAAATTCAAAAAGAGTAGATTCTTCTTAATGATGGTAATTTGGCATATTCAGGTTTAGTAATGGAGCATAATCAAATGGCTTCACAAAGACCAGCTGGCCAGCTGCTTTTGGCTCGGCAGATCTACTCTGCCATTTGGTGTGGGCACACGAACAGACAGAGTGACTCCACATATGATACGAGTGCTGGAACAGAAGGCTGACACTGAACAAAATGCTCTATTCTCATTCACTTATACTAGTGCTTCTTAATGTTTCTCACAAATCTCATTGTTTCTTGTCTAAGACACATTAAAAAAAAAAAAAAAAAGTATTTCAGCCCAATGAGTATGAAATGTTTTGTTTTGTTCTGCTTTGTAACAACCAGGGGAGAAATTCTTCCCTACCAAAGCCTGCACCTAATAAAACCTAAAATTCAGTACTTTAATTCCACAGCCCATCAGTGGTGCATTTAAACCTACAGACTGAGCAGCTTGCCTGGTTCTAGATGGACCATTTTTCATTTATTCAGTAAGCCATTTGGCTTTTTAGGGAGTCATTAGAGAAAAAATGATAGAGCAATAAAATCATATTAATGATAAGTAGCAATAGAGCATCACTTTTATTCCTCAGACTGATTTACAAATATGAGCTAATTCTTCCTAAGGATGTACACTTGATGTAAGATAGTAATTATTTGAAAGCTAGCTTTATAAATAAAGGAACTGATAAAATAAAAATGCACTGCAGGACACAGTGAGATTTGATGGAGACTGGGATTGAAGCACCAGGATCATCCATGTTCCATCAGAAATCATCTCTTCTGGCTTCTCTCAGTGAGATGGAAAACTAAAATTCAATTATCTTTTTCCTGGGTCAGGCAAGAAGGTCTTCTGCACAAGTTTTGGGGTAGAAAATTAATTTCACCTTTGTGAGAATATCAGCCTAACAGTACCTGATTAGCCCTGATTCACTGGCACCCAATTCCCGTACCACACATGAAATCCCATGCTGTGAGCTGCTCCTGTGAAAATAAACAGTTGTATACACCAGAGGAAACATACTTGGAGGAAAAGAGCACCTGAATCCCTAGCCTGTGTTGATGATTACAATCTAAATCTGGATCAAAATCCACGTTAATATAGCCATCCATTCACACAAATAGAGCACACAGGGATTACTAGCTCCAATATGTTTTGGTTATGCTCTCAAATCTATTTATATCATTAAAGAGTATTTTCACATCAGTGTTAGGGTTACTAATAAACTTTTTTTTTTGGCATGTATTTTCTTATGATATTTATTCCCTTTTTAATGCTCTCAGAGATAATCTCCCAGAGATACAACATTACTATAGGAGAGCCAGGTATTATTTACAGCTCCAATACAGACAGCAACAGAAGCACTTAGATGATCTCTGCTAAAATAAAAAGAATTAGAATTGCCCTCCAAGTACTAGAAATTTCAAACCTATCATTATATGCAGGGAGAACATCAAGCTCTGTATCAGTCCACAGGCTTTTAAAGGGACTAGTAACAGAAAGAGTGACACTGTAGCTGCACGCTGTATGTGCAGAGAGCACAACACTGCTTTCAACATCACAGAAAGCAAAAAGTGTCTGTTTAACACAATGGTTTAAGTTGCATTCTCAGTCTTAGGAAATTCCTAAGCCACTAGTAACTAGAAGTATACAAAGAAATGACTGCTTTGCATTCATCCTTAAGCTTCTATTACTGCATACACAACCATGAACTGGATGCTGGACCACATGATCTTACATTGTATCACATACAGGGAANTTCTGTGATGATCCCAGGTAACAAACAGCCAATAACAGCTAAAAACTACTACA
Source organism: Pedionomus torquatus (assembly GCA_013398155.1). NCBI lineage: Eukaryota > Metazoa > Chordata > Aves > Charadriiformes > Pedionomidae > Pedionomus > Pedionomus torquatus. The sequence goes on along the minus strand of VZRU01009536.1, from coordinate 211,080 downwards.
GTGTATCTTTTCCCCCACCTGCAAGAGAAAGAGATGAGCTCTTAAACACAGTGAATGGTGTAGAGATTGTAGTTTGAAAGCATTTCTTTACCACCTCTTCCAATACAATTGTTACAGAGCATTAGAAAAAAAAACCTAATAAGCAACAGGTTCAAAATAACCAAAACTTAATTCTACACTGCACGTAGTTAAGCTTGGGAATTCTTTGCTAAAGGATGTTGCAAACACTACAACTTTACAGGAATTCAATGAGAGACTAGACAAGATCACATGAAAGAAAGTTATCATAGGCTGTTAAATATAAAGACACCATTGCTGGAAATGTATTAGACAGAAATTCTTAGAGATCAGAAGACTGTTTTGGGGATGCATCACTAAACACCTGCCCCATCTTATACTTTTCCACAATAAGCCACTGCTGAATACTGGGCTCAACGGTGCTTTGGCTTAAGAGATATTAGCCATCCTTCTATTTCAGTCTCCAGTTCCAGAGAAAGAGGAATCATAACAGCAAGCAGCCAGAAATAGGTTGTTTGGTTCCACTGCAGTAAGTAAGATTTTGACCAGGAGTTTCTAGGTCTCCACCCCATGGCACTGATCTCTGCAAAGAGTACTTTTGCAGTACAGCAGTGAAACCACCCCTGGGAAGAAAAAAAAAAACGAAGCCTACATGAGACCATAGAAGCTGTATTCATGTTAGGAAGTGATGTGTAATATAGTGGGAGCAGAGGCTCTGTTGACTCATACTGAGGACACTATGCACAAGGATTTGCAGAGAATTTTACTTTGGACTAGCTTTATTCTGGCCCTGCTGACTGACTGCTCATTAGTAGTTGCAAAGTGTTACAACAAAGTCTTTCGTGTATGTCCAATCTAAAAGGAATTCTGTTCATTTGCTGCAAGGCTGTTCCACGTATGAACCATGGTAAGCGATGACAGTCAGGAACATTCCTTCCAAACTGCACTTCTGATCTAAGGTGAAACACTGACATCAACACCTCTGTTCTCCAGCGCTCAAGGAGGTGTCAGTCATAGCACAGAAGACATACAAAATATAAAGTTACAAAGCCATGCTAAGGATGTTGGGGAGCATTCATCCTTTTCCACTGGCTTATGATGTGAAGCACGAGATGGGAATATGCTAAACGTTCATTTCTACATTCTTTAAAGATGATCAATAATAGTTTAAGTACTTAACCATCCAATTCCAGCCATGGGATAAGACTCATTTTACACAGCAATCAGAACTACCAGAATCATTATGCATTCCATGAATAATACTTTCTTTTATTGCTTTAATTTTACTGCTATTCCATTTCAATGAAAGTTCCCTTTTTCTTGCATGACAATACAATATAAAAGATGGTTCTCAGACAGAGATACAAGAAATATAACAGCACGAGACAGACAAGTGTTTTGCTGTAACAGAAGACTGCTTGGCCAATAAATATAACGGGATTTTTTTCTTGTTATCATTTTCCCTAATCCTTTCTGTTTCTTGACAGAGTAACTCTACTATAGTACACCTGTGTTAGTCTTAACTGAACATTTCTTATTTAAAGGGAAAACTATTATTTCCTCTGAAATTCTCTGTAACAGTCAGAACTGATAGGAATTTTAAGATGCACTGGTCACTGGAAATCTTACCTTTCCACACTGCTTACATTTCCCCTCCTGTCTCCGCCTGTGCACCCAGTGGTGTCGGACAAAGTTCTGCAAAAGAACAAATAGACACATTAAAAGAAGCAATAGCAGCCTGTACTTAATGGTACCACCCATGAGAAATTGGTTTAGAGACACCAAGGGAAAGGTCCCTTCAGCCAATGCAGTCTTTTCAGGAACCAAATGCAGCAGTCCCCACAGAAAACCCCAGACACAACCAAAACTGGAGGAAGAACAAGGACAAGATGGTGTTCTTTATGCATATCAAAATGTGGTCAGAACTACTCTCTTGGTATAAAAAGAAGAAAGTTCAAGACCTGTGGAGATAATCATCATTTAAATATACACTGCTGTGTTTAGCCACAATGCAAGGCCCCACTCTATTCTGCTTGGAAACCCAGCTTTATCATGAAAAAAAAAAAATAAAAAAATCCACAAATCAGTGCAGGAGATGGGAAGGAGGGGAGCAAAGGGCAATTATTGAAGCAATCTCTTCTCCTTGTTTGGACTACTTGCATCCTGGATGGCAGCAAGAGGTGGCCAAGACACGGAGGGGTGAGCAGCACTGCTGACCCTCTTTAGGTGCAGGCAATGGGGTTAGAAGGCATCCATTTGTGCCCTGCTGTTATGCCAGCCAACACTGAACAGCTGAGGTAGTGGGGAATTGAGCTATCTCCACAAAGAGCAAGCTGGCCACCAAATCAACTATACAAGTTAGGAAGTTGGGTTTTCCCTCTTTTTTTAATAACAAACAAACAAAACCCCTAACATGTCAATAATAATAACAAAGTTACAACCACTTGTTTGTTTGGTTTTGGGTTTTTTGGTGTTTTTTTTTTTTTTTTTTTTTTTTAAAAAAAAAAAAAAAGCAGCAACTAAACATTGGCTTCTAACTATGCAAGACAGATAATGAGAAAAATAATTGTCCAGCACTTTCAAATGAGCTGAATTCATGCAGTGGCTGGTGACAAGTCATAAGGATTTTTATTATTTTTATTTGTTTTTTTAATTATTTTTCTACTAACAATAATCTTAGGTTACTAGAGATACTTCTAGGGAAAAAAAGAATAAGGAAGACACAAGTGGAAGGAGATGGATACACAAGAAAATAAGAAATACTAGTTCAAAGGACAGGAAGAAAGTAATGCTACCTCCCCCCCCCACTCACCCC
>VZRU01009536.1:150893-208208 GCA_013398155.1 Pedionomus torquatus | reverse complement strand
TCTCCAAAAAAAAAAAAAAGTGTCAGAATAGCTAAATGAATGGTAAAAGAGACAACAGAAAGATTAAATGGTTTCTGTCAGTGTAAGTAATGGAGTGCTTCAGCTAGAATTCATTTTACATTTATTCTGGAGAGAACATGTCCCACAGGGAACCAATACTCTCTGAATCTAAAAGCACTGCTGCAGCTCCACACCAGGTGAATCATCACGTAAATAAAATGAAAAGCAACCATCATTGGTCCATTACTTACTTCTCTTGGTGATCTGGAGCCTCCTTCTCGGAAAGTCGGTTTGCAGCGAAAATTAATCTAGCATTAAAATAAAGCCGTTAGAACTGAAAGTGAGCTTAGACAGAATTTATTCCAATATGTTGATCTAGGCCAGACTTCCAAAATATTTATTATCTATTAAATATTAGATTTTCTAGCAGAACAAAGTAACTTACCTGGCTGCCAGAAAATCTCTTTTCATGTGTCATCATAATTCTCCTTGCTAGATCTTCTCACAGCCCCTCATCTTCATTAATGCTACTGTCGCCTGCTCAGTTCAACTATATAAACTGTCTCCCTCTCGTCTAGAAGGAAATTGCTTCATCTGGTGTATTTGAAGGCCATTTGCATCCAAAGTGGACTTAAGCTGAGGGCTCAAACATTAATGGAAGCTGGAAATCTAACTCTGCAAGACCTTTTTGCACACCCCAGTTTTAAGTCTTTATAAACAAAGTTTGTGGATAAATCTTCCTTCACATGAAAAACCATGCAAATTAACCTAAATTTTTACCTTTTTCTTAGTTCAGGCTGCTTTTATCCAAATTCCTAACCACAAACCATTTGGGGAGCATTCCACTGCCCCACACAGCAATAGCACCTCCTTTGGATGGGAGACAAAAGACAGAAAGAGGACCAACAAGAGTTTCCATGAACAGAAGATGCTTTCAGGAAGGTGAAGAGAAAAAGCAATTAAAAACCACAGGACTCCCAAGAGAAAAACCTGAAATCTTTTGAGAAAAGAAAATGAATAGAAATAAAAGCAGGGGAGGACATAGAGAAAAAAAAAATATACTGAAGAAGAGAGGCATGGGAAAAGGGAATGTGAGGTTAGGATGCACTACATGAAACGGATTCAAGCTTAAGTTAACTGGCCTTCAAAGAATAAAATACTTAAGGATAATGCTTAAGAAGAAATAAAAGCCATAACAATATTAGTCTTCCTCCACTGCTCTTCATTTGGAATTGCAATTCTTTGTTTCAAAGCTGAGTTGTGACAGGCTGGAAAGAACTCCAGCTCATATTTACTTTACTTACAACTTAAACCTTCGCAGAGATGGCCATGTAGAAGACTTATGTACCAGTTTTTAACTCCACAGGGTTTAAGAGGTATGCAGACTTTATAACAACCCCCTGTCAGGAGGGGAATTTCATGGTCTCCCGAATGGCATAATCAAGCTCAACAGAATGGGCTGTACCTAAGTGCTCATTTGCTCCAGCTGGTGATGCCACCAGCTTGCTGGGCTGTGGAAAGTCAGTGCTGCTGCTGCTGAAGGAAATAATAAAAAATTCACTGCTAACATTTTGTGCTGAAAGCGTGTGCTAATGCTAATTTCACTGTGGGTAAAAGCATCGGGGGTGGAAATGGTACCTCTCCAACTTGATATTATGGCAATCACTGTGACATTTGTCAACGCAAGTCCAAATACTTGGAAAGGGAAAACCCTTTCCAAAGGGTTGCTGCTGTAAATTTGTTATGTATCAACTCCTTTTATGAAGGACAACATTGCAAAACATACAGGAGTGATAACGAAGCTCTAATGAAATCAATGGGGAATTTCCCACTCATATTTCTTCACACATATCCAACAAGAAAAAAAAAAGAGCGGGGGGAAATTGCTTCAACACATTAACAGTTAGACATAATGAAGAAATATCACTGATGGGAAGATAATTCAGTGATAGATATTATCTAGGCACTTAGAGGTAAGGAAGGCTCCTTGAAGGAACTAGAGAAGCAGAAGAGATGCTCACAGAAACAATGGTACTATAAAAGGAAAGGTTTTGTGTTTTCCCTTTTAAAAAAGAAACACTTAATAACAGAGGTTTTGAGGACAAAATAATATAGTTTACTAAGCACAGTGGAAAAAATGTTCATAATAGCATCTTATGCTGCATTGCTCATAACAAATATAGCTGTCATAAGATGAATTATGGTGGATTTAGTTGAGGAATTTTGAAAAGCCAATTTTGTGCATGAAAAGATACTGCATTTTCTAGCTCCAATTTTCAGTCTAGAAGTAGAGGGAAGTTATTTTTTTAATCATAAAAGCTGCAAAAGCATTCTGTGGATATTTAGTGTCTGGGGATTTTTTGTTTTGGTCTTTTTTGTGTATTTTTGGGGTTTTTTTATTTTTTAATGGTTCACAGGTTCTGAAGAAATGTATTTTTAATAAATAAGCTGGAATTTCAAGTCAGCTTTTTAACAAATATATGGTCAAAACAGCTATGAAAGCCTACTTTGGCATATGGTGTTTTCCAGACAGTAAAAAAAATTAAATGAGTGTTGTCTGCATGAGGCTCCAGAAGATGGCAATGTCTTACCTTCTCTAACTGCTCCATGCACGCATTGTGGACCACAATTTTGCAGGCAGCACACTTCCTCCGCAGAGCAGATTTCTGCAAAAAAGAAATGAAGATGCATGTGCATGGAGGTGCTCTGTTCCCAGGAGGAAAAAAGTTAGCTGTGAAACAGGAGATTTCTCTCTCATTATGGAGCATATGTTTGATTTTTTTTCTCTCTTGGTGCTCTCAACTGTTCTGCGTGTTGAAAAATGGTCTGAAGCTAAGACTTTGTTAAAGACAGAGCTACAGTACTCAGCTTCTGAAGTTCAAGTACAACTTCTCTAGGTAAGGCTATTAACAGTGCTGATTATCACTCTGAAAGGGAGCAGCCTACCAAGGTGACGAGCAACACCAGTGTAATAAGGAGAAAAATTCATACATGCAAATCAGATAACTCAGACCAATGCAGAAGAGTGTGTCGTTTCATGCTTATCATATGACATTTAATTTGATGGGCCTGACCATTGACTTGCAGAAAAATACTTGGGTCAGTAGCAGGTAACATTCTGTGAGGAAGATATTGTTAAACACTTATGAAAAGTTACAGCAGGGATAAAATTCTCAGCCTAATTATACTGGTTAGTTTTATTAATTTCAGTAGGGCTTTTAAAATAATTTCCATTGAATCCCCTGGGCTAAAGTATATCAAAAGCAAGAGAATGCATCCAGGAGACAGAAAATATATTTATTTCTTTTTTTTCTTGCATATACTCAATTTAATAAACCAGATGGAATTAATTTCCATAGAAGTTTAACTTATAGACCTGTTCTTAAGGGACACAAAATCTATAAACATAGGGTAAGCCAGGACAACTTGACTCAGATTTTTATATTCAATTTATTCATGTTCATTTAAATATTTAATAAGTTATTTCATTAGAATTTTCAATGTGTTGTAAATAAACTCAAGAATAAACAGGGAACATACCTTTGGCTCACACTGTAGAATAATTATAGTTTTGCAGAGTCTCATAATTATGAGTCTCAATTACCTAGTTTCATATGAACAGGCAGAGTTGGAGTGTATGTGGAGTGTTGTTCTAATGTTTCACCTGAAGAATCATGACATTGTACAAAGAACTACACTTTCATGTGCTTTGTGACTTGTTACCTTTAAATATGTTTTAGTCTGTGTTTGCCAAGAAGCATGAGATGATATAAAGGAGTTGATTCCTAAGATGAAATACTACAAAAAGCAAACAAAACTAATGTCTTACAAATCAGCTCCCTTTTTTTTATATCTAGATATTTTTATTTTTGATAAAATTTGCCATGATTTTTGAATGCTGCTGGCATCGCAAGCAGTTACAACCATTTACAGTAAGATGCTAGTAAAAAATTTAGACTTTCCCATTACTTTTAACTTATTTATCATAAATGTTAGCTTCATATTCCAGAGATTTTGACTTAGTATAGGGGAACACTTTAAGGCAAAGTCTGTGCAGACACAGCTTAATTATTTCTCACCACTTCTCCATTGAAAACATTTGATCTTACATAGTTTACATTTTAAAAAGCTAAGTCAAAGGAAGATCAGGACACACATAGAAAAATGCAGCATCATCAAAAAATTCAAACTGGAAAACTATTAGCATTTTGACATATGAGGTTATACTTCAACTACAGTTAACTGGATTTTCATTTTCATCTCTGTCTCTTAAGGTAATGAAAGCCCCACACAGAGTAACATGTTATAAACACAGATACCACCTTCCCCAAAGGGAACTAGTACACTAGTACCTAAAAGAGAAACAAATCTCAGTCAGGTCAAATAAAGGCCAGGCAATTAAGAACTGAGCAACTTTAAATCCTGTTACTTCCTAAATATGACTCAACATCTCCAGGCTTATTGCCTGGAAAATCTTGTCACCGCATAAGATGTCTCCCAACATTACCAGATAGAAGTTAGTGATCTAATTCACCAGCTACTGCTAACAGCCCACCCCTCTAAAGCTAGGACACAACCTTGCAAATCATATGCAACATATCATTACGTTTCTATGCTACTTTCAATGAGCACATGAGTAAGTATTTACTCAGTTTTTTGAAAGGCAAACTTCTATTAAGAATGCATAAACAGTTGCATTCGGTCAGACCAAAGGCATACTCAGACCAAAAAACCCCAAAATTCTATCTCCAGCTTTTGCTGAAATACAATGCCTCAGGACTAATGTAAGTGCAGGGCAACCACACAATGATAATTCTTCTGATTATTACCCCATAATCAATGGTGTATTACTCTTGGGACTTTGCTTCAGTACTGTTTGTAAGCAGGCATAAACTTCCCCACGTTTGGCCTTAATCTTATATGCCATAAACTAGCCAATTTTCTTAAGAAATTATAGGAAATGTATATTAAATTGGGCTAGGGAAAGCACAAGTGTTTTGGATCAAAGTGTCCTCCAAACTGGGGGTGATCAGTGAATCTAAATGATTCCATTTGGATCAAGTGTTCTGATTATTTTTCTTTAATAAAACCAAAAAGATGGTATTGAAAAGAGTCCCAGGCAGCATCCACAAACACCCCAGAAAAGATAAGACAAGACTCTCCCTACAGTTTGCAGTCAAGGGCCAAGAAGCTCCTTTGAGCACTGATTCAAAGCAAGGACTTGAACAGAGGATCCCCACTGTCTCACCACATTTCTTAAATACCAAGGTAAAAGTACTGGGGTTTTTTTGGTCTCTTCTGTTGAAGCAGTTTAACTGAGATACTAGGTGAAGAGTTGCTGAAGCAAACTGGAACTATGACAATGACTCCCCAAAGAAAAGACAAGCACACACAAGGTTAGAGTCCAATGAAACTTGACCATTCACAGCAGAAAAGCTTCAATAGGAGAAGTCAAACACCCAAATATGAGTGTATTCATTACTCGTGGGTACTCTCACGAATTTGGAAAATTCAGTTCAAATCCTTGCAGTGACTAAAAGCCACAAGAAAATTTATCAGATTCTACTCTCAGAGACCCGAGCAAGCAGCATATTTGTGTATATAAATAAAATAGGGTACTTTGAAAGTCTCTGAAATATCTTAGTATTCTAACCATTCTTTCCTTACTACAGTAATAAAGGTACTCATAACATCCATTCTCATTGTCTAAATAATGTAGGTCCGTCAAAATTGTTTGGGGCCTTTAACGTATTTAACCAATAGCTTTCTGTCCCTTTTACATCCTGGAGCAGAAGCATCAACAGCGAGAATGAACAGTTCAAACTCCTAAGTTCTGAGCAGCATATCGGTCTGACATCAGGCTCATTACCTCAGAAAGAGAGAAGGAAACCTGAAAATAGCTCACCGAGAATTTGACTTGGCAGCTTTCCTCCCCCAGGTAGCAGAGGTCCCCAGAAACATTTGTCTCCAGCCACAGATGTTCTCCATTCACAGCATTTTCCTGAGAACAGATGATTGTTATACATAGCTTAATTTCACAAGTGAGATTAAGGGGAAAAAAAAAAGAATCTGACATTCATCCCTAATTTAGAAATTCATCCCCCCCCCCAAAACCAACAGTCACACAACCACGTGCCACATGTAATTTTGTTTTTCTACAACACAAAGCCATAACAGTACTATACCCTGCCTAACCTCCCTGCTTAAAAGATGTTGATAGTACAATGAATGATGCATCACCATCACCAATTGGAACCAAAGTATTTCACTAAAAGTACACAAACTTTGCCACTTTTCTTCTTACATGCTGCCTAGTTTAACTGGGATTCTAAATTTCATAAGTCATACACAGAATTGTAAAGAAACAAAGTCAAGAGAGATGAAACAAAAACATGAGTACTGAAACTTGAGAGCTGGGCCCAGAAAGACAAAAATAGCATTGACTGTAGCTCAGACAAGGAAAAACACTTTCCTTAAAATGGGTGGATCAACACTATGTTTGTGAAAAGAACCAAAAAACATTAAGTTACGAGGAAAGACTTTAATTTTATACCTGAAAGAATTCAACTCAGAATACTGCCAAAAAACCCCACCAAAATATACTTAGCACACAAGCAATTAGTAGTGATTAACAGAGCAATATCTAATTTTTCTTTGACAGTCTCATTTGTCCAAATCTGTACCTTAATTCTATAAAAAAAAATTCTTGACCTGAGGAAATTCGTTTGTAGAAAGTCTACAGTTTTCACTTGGCTGTAGTTCTGGCTCGACTAAAAAGCCTAAGAACTCTACTGTACACTATTTGAGCAAAGTGAATAAACAGGATTTCTGTTCAGCCAGAATTAGAGCATGATAGAAAATGCTTTGACAGTCTCTGACATTTGGTTCCCACACTGCAGAAGTCACAAATGATGACGCTTACCAAACAGATGGCGTCCGACAGCAGGATGCTCCGAAATAGCCATCTTCGTTAAAATAATTTATTTAAAATACCACTGACAGTTTCAAAGCAATGAAATGAGAAAGCTTCTCTTGCTGTGTGGATTTCTTAAGCAATACAGAGAAGCAGAAGGGGCAAAATCCATTGCTTTCTGGAATACAAGTGTATCCACAACAGTCAAGACCCATGCAAGTCTTCACATGGTGCCTACCACAACTATGGTGCTGACTTAAGCTAAGTAAAAAGAACAAGAACAGCTTGTGTTGTTTTTGTTTGGTTTTTTTTTTTTTTTTTTTTTCTGGTGAGAAGTTTACTGATCTACAAGTCTTCTAAATTTGTCAGAAATGTTCCCATTGAGGTCAGACCCAGTATTATCCCTCAGCACAAGGGGGCAGATGACAGCGAGACAAGGAACACAATCTACTGCCATTATACTCTTGATTAAACATCACTTAGTAGCACACCATTTCTTCTCATCCTGTGTCTGACTGTCCACCTGAACTATAGAATCCTCGGGACAGAGATTTTCCTTAACAGTACAGTTCAGGGTATAATAGTACAGGTGAGGATTTTCAGTACTTTTATAGCACAAAACAGTTTTTAAGAACTTGAATTCACTTTAAAAATTCTTCAGGCCTTACTCAGATGGTAAGTTACTCAGTAAATTCTTTCCCTGCAAGTTTATCCTTATACTAAAGCAATTTTCTCTGGCAAGAACTATATCAGTTTAACAGCACTTCATGGAAGCCTAGACACATCATACTAATAAAATTAGTATGCCCACCGTAGAACTCAACATATTCATGTCCTGTCTAGTTTATGAAGAGCCAGACAAGAGAAGCGAAGCAGGAGGATGTGAACTCGTGAGAGCGTTTGACCTGAGCACATCGTCTGCTGATGAAACAACACAAACTCAGTGTTATAAATCAGAGCTAGATGTCATAGATTATAAAAGATCTTTAGGAAGGAACAATTATGAAAGCTGAATAAAAAAAGCATACAGCTCCTGGGACATCATTTTTTCATGAGGAATCAAAATTCCATTAAAACAGTAGATTAAACATCCCTTCATTCAGGCCATGTCCACATAACTTGCCATCCAGGATTTCTAAAGATAAAGTGGCCTATTTCCATAACCTAGTTTAGACTCATTGAGTTTGTGCTCTGTTGTTGTTGTTGTTCCAGACCATATCATAGATTGACATGTCTGACTTTAAATCACAGCGTAAATAATATCAGTAAATAGTCTACAAGGATGACCTTTGTAGCTCACAACTGCGATTGAGTTCTGACAAAACTAGATAATAAAAATGTAAATAACCTGATCTGGTGTAAGTGGCACACCTCCAGATACCTACTACCACAAACAATTTCACAGTACAGTGTGTGAAAACTCACAGTTTCAATTCCAGCAAACTGACATTTGAAAAAATCTTCTTCTATCCTGAATCAGAGCAAAGAGCTGAGATTTCCCAAGATGAAAATGCCCTCCCTCAAAAAGCTTTGCCTGTCAATTACTTTGTCTAAATAAGAGCAAAGGGAATTGTTTGAACTTCATTGTTTTAAATTTTACAGGGCACTGCCATTTATATGATGAGACATTCTGTTGCTGCTTATGAAAATCAAGATGATACAAGCCAGAAGAAAATATTTTGACCTTTTCCAAGCCAAATCTATCATTCAATTCTAATAGGAAAATCTGACAATAATTAATACATTTCTACAAAGAATTTACTTCAGCAAACCAGTATTTTATACTCTAAAACTTACAGGCAGTATTCCTGACAAAATGGTACTCCATTTACCAACACATAAGCTGCCATATGTCACTGGAACTACCTCTAGCATGAGCTCCTTTTTAACACAGAACTGAAGCACAGTAAAGGCAGCATCATCATCACTCGTATACTTTGACACAAGTATTTTCCTCACTAGAGTTTTGAGTTCAGCAACCTTTTCATAAATTATTTGCCAGATTTCTTTATTGTGCTCATGGTGTCTTTATGTTTGGTTTAGGAGTAAATGGCGACGAAAGAAGCAGTTGTCCTCTTTTTGACCCTGACCTCTTAGACTCCAGTCTCATGGTCTTGTCATTTTCCTCATCCTGGATCTAGTGGCTGGGAAGATACACATGAATCAGTTCAACTGCTAGAAATAAATAGAAAAAAATTATCTATCGCACCAGCTAGACAAAATGACTCACCCCATGACCATTTAACTGCTAAATCTGACACAAGGAGTGCTGGGTTAAAGGTGGTTTTGATGCTTTCAGTACCAACTCAGTGCTAAAGCAGCTTAGCTGATATATCAAATCCTGCTTTTAGGTTGACGTGCTTTGCTTTGACTTGCTATGTAGCAAAGGGATGTTGTCCATCATCACACAAAAAATAGCAATGACTGCAGATTAATACTCTGCTGTTAAAGAGAGAATTGGGAACTGTTTCCTCATCTGGCTTCCCAGCCCTTGCAAGTGTGTGTACTCGGTGTCCTGTGACGAGAAAGAGCCCCTGCCCATTGAAGCGGAGGCAGCAGTGCTTTCTTGGCAGATGCATCCTGCCTCACAGGGGACACACGAACTCAATATGCTCTCCCAGATGGAGACCTCCCATTTGATTGCTCCTGATCCATTACCACCTTAATAGCAAACAAAAATAATTTCAGTATAGCAAACATTCCTCACATACGAAACAAAAACTACACACAACCTCCCCTGAAGGGAAAAAGAAATAGGAATTCAAGGACTAGGAGTTTGGGAACAATATAATTACATATACGTGATCATAACTTGCTGTGCGCATTTCACTAATTCAACTAGGCTTCTTCTCTTAAGGGCCCCAGTGTGGTTAAATGACAGAGCAAGTGTTACCATTTTTCTAAAGCCCTTAGTATCTCCATACCTCACTGTTCTTCAAGCTGCAGTCAGTATGGTTTCAAAAGTAATGCAGGCAAACCTATGTAATTTAATTTGCCACATCAAGCAGCCATAGATATTCAGCCAAACAAATGCACCAGTCAGCCCAACTTTCTAGTTCAAAAGGCATTGTAATGCCAATTTTAAGAGGAGGAATGAAGCTCTCCTCCGCTCCTGTCATGACTGACATTCTGCAAAAAATTATGTTAAAAAAATTTCTAAAAATAAACCAGTAAGAAATTTTCCCCCTTTGTTAACACTCTTATAAATGAGATGAAGCTTCTTACAAATCCACACTTGGGTGGTAAACTCATGCTTGATGATTCTACACCAATCTAAATTGAATTAAATGTAATTGTAAGCAAAAACTATCAGCTTTAGTCCTTTTGTTTATTAGGTCACTATCAAGCAGAAACAAGTTTATATGCCTGTCTCCCAAATCTTTCCCAAAGGCCCCATCTTTGGAAGTGTTCAAGTCCAGACTGGATAGGACTTTGAGTAACCTCACCTAGTGGAAGGTGTACCTACTCATGGCAGGGGGTTTAGAACTTTTTTTAGAACTCTTAGCATACTTCTTCACATAGAAGTCATCTTTATTACAAATGTAATACATAGAATAAAACAAAATGTCATGAAGATGTGGTATTACATCACTACTTCAAAAAAACAAAAACAAAAAAAAAACACCATAGAACTTGAAGGTATGCAAGCTCCAAATTTCAGAACTACTTTTGGGTTTTCAACTTTTAGGTATATGCTCTCCATATTCTGTTGTTTTGTCTGCCGTTCTCCTTTCCCCCACCATGCTCTCCAACATCCCTACATCAGTTGCCCAGTCCTGTACTCTCTGTTAAGCTTTTGAGATTGTTGCTATCATCATTTGAAAGATAATCTGTATGCAGAAGCAGAATAGCAACATTTGTCTTCATGAGAGAGCAATGTCCAGATGCTATCAGCTGAGTTGATGATTCTCCGTGTTCTCATGAACCATTATTTTGGTTGACAACAGCTTAACTTCAGTTCTTTTGACAACAATGAAAAAAAAAAAAACAAACCCAAACCTATTTTCAAGGGTGCCTTCTGTAATAATACCGCATCCTCTATACCTCTGGAAAAAAAAATAAAGGGAGAGGTGATCACCATTTTTAAATATAACACACCTTTTTTTCTCTTTGGATCTCTCTGGAAAGAGGTTAATTCTCAAACCTTGATGGAAAAAAAAAAAAAAAGTAGAACTACTAATCCTGAACACATTGCTTCGAGTGTCATCCGCACACAAAATTTCAGCAAATGAAGTATTCACAGAGCTTTCACTCATAGCTTCTTATTTAAGTGGAAGTAAAAGCTCCCAGCTCCTCCATACAGTTTGATGTAACTAATGGGGTACCCATACTCCCATAAAATCCTCCTGGCTGTCCTGACCCTGTTTCTACCTATTGTATTAGAAGACAGGGTGGATGATGTGTTTGGTTTGGGGGGTTTCTTGGGGAGGAGTATGCAGAGGTGCTGTTGTGTGTGAGATTTTTGTTTCTTTGTTTTAATATGTGAGTTTTGCCTGGAGTTCTTGATGCATCTATTCAGGCTGTCTCATGCTTTTCTTTGACAGTCTGTATGCAGGGATGGACTGTTCTTGAGCACTGAGGAGGTGAGCTTTGAATATCAACTAGTTTTCCTGGAGATGTTCTCTTTTCAGGGTCATATCATGTTACTCTCCCAAACAGCTCTTTTAACTGGCCAAAGTCTGCTCTCAAAGTTGAAGACTATAACCCTGCTGTTTGCCTTGTTCCTTCTTTTTAAGAGTCTGAACTCCACTATCTCATTATTACTGCAGCAAGATTGCCCTGACCTTCGCATTCCCCAACAGCTCTTCCTTGTTTGTAATTACAAGATCCAGCAGAGCACCTCCCTCCACCAGTTCTTCAATCAGTTGTATCAGGAAGTTCTCATCAATTCATTCCAGAGACCTCCTGGATTGCTTGTGCCCTGTTGTTCCTTCAGCAGATATCAGGATGGCTCATATTGTCTACATGAGTACCAGGGCCTGTGAACATAAGTCTTCTTCCTGTTGTCTGAAGGTGGCCTCATCTTCTACCTGAACAAAACATCTCTAGCAGACACCCACAAAAATATTGCCTACATTGGTTTGCCCTCTAATCCTGATCCTTCACAGACTGATCCTTCACAGACTCTGATCCTGAGCTCTTCACAGATTCATCATCCACTCCACAACAAAGCTTTGAGCATTCCTGTTTCTCTCACAGATGAGGAACAGGTCCCCATCCTCACCATCCTGGCTTTGCCATTCCAGTCATGTGTACTACTGCACTATGTCTTTGTGATCCCAGTGAGATCACAGCCCTGCAATCTTCTGATATTTAGTAGAAAGTATAAAGAATAACTTTTTCCTACATGTTGAAATATCCTACAGAACTGAATAGACCCTTCTCAACCAACTAATTCTATAGAAGCAGGTAAAAGTAAAGCCTACAAAACTGGTATCACATATTGTCAAACGCCAGTTTTCAACTTCTACTCTAATGCATAGTTTTCTATTCTTGCTAAGATCTATAGATTTTTTCGTGTGTCTGTAATACACATAAATTACAGTACAAGGTTATAATATTTCTATTGTGAAGAACATTTGTCTTGTACACAGAGAACTCTGCATTCACAGAACACAAAGCACAGATCAGTTTCAAGGTTTTTGTTGAACTCCAAGAATGGAAGCTGCGTGTCTTCAAATGCTTTTTAGTGGACTTAACTAGAGCTCTAAGGCATGTAGCCATGGGCTATAAATGCCTACTAATGTGAATGCAAGGAACTGGAATCAATAGTCAAATGCATGATGGACAAATAAAATGAGACAATTTTGGCCAGTGGGAAGCTCAACACACTAATATCCTAGGTAGCTATCAAGATTTTTGTGGGCACCAAAGAAAGCAAGAGCTAAAAGGCAGTACTTAAAAGAAAATTGCAAGATGACTTTGCACCAAAGCTTATGGTTATTTTCCTTGGGAGCAAATGGCAGTAAGAAAATACACAAAGACTTAGATCCACAACTTTACATAGGCACCATATAGGGTGGCTCAGCCCATACCTACTTGAGAATCTGGGCTAGAACGCCTACTTCATTATTTAGCTTGTGGGAGTGACGGTCAAAATAGGGGAAGGTGGGAGAAGAGGCTACAAGTAAACATAACACAGGAACAGGCAGTTAAGGTAATTCCTTTTTGGTAAAGTATACTCTGCATCACCCTCTGGATATAACATCACCTGCTTCAAAGAATATATTCTGTATGGCCCTGCTATAAAAAGATAGCCTTAAATTACTCAATGAAGCTACAAGTTCACTTGAATTAGGGGTAGCAAGTGTGATAAAACTGGGCATATGTAAGTATGTGAGATAAAAGAAATCTCAGGGATAACAGGCACTAACAACTAAATATACTGTTTCTTACGTAAAGGGTCATAAGAGACATCAGAATCATCAGCTCCATTTTACATCTAGAGAGGGTAACATATCGAGTGGCAAAACAATTCATCTGAGCCCACTCAAAGGCCAGTGGCAAAGCAGGGAAAGGAAATCCCATTCCCTGAATCAGTGTCCTGTTCACACAATCTGATANGCAAGGAGTTAAAAAAAAAAAAAAAAAAAACAGAGACTGTAGCCAGGGAATTCTTTTCAGTTATTACTGTGAAGATAACAAGGAGGGAACATTTTCTCCTGCAAAGTCAAGTGACAACTTATGTTCATGTCACTTAGACTTTGGAAAGATATCCCATCATGAGACCTTTGTGAATCATCCTCAGAAATACTAAAGAGCAGAATGATATTGATGGGGATGCAGCACACACCGATTACTGCTGCCTTCCAAGTGCTTAAAAACAGAAAGTCTTTACTTTCTGTTTGGCTCTAACACATTAATCCAAATATCTTTGCACTCAACCAAATACACCACTGGTATTAAATATTAGGATTTAAAATGGAATCTTTTTTTAATTGACGTTCCCTAACCATTATAAACTTTGGTCCATTTCAGCTTTTTCACATCTCCAAATCACCTCCTTATTCTCTCTTCTACTCATACTGTGCCTCAGATTTGAGAAATGCCTTTCTCCTCCACATTCACCAGTTATTACAGCTCGCCACTTCAGGCTCCTTCCAGTCACAGGTGTCTTCCACTCACTGTCCTACCCCTTCTTTCCCCACATGCCATGGGGTTGCCTCCCTTCTCCAGTGTGATGTAAAACAGCAACACTGATCTGAGAGACTGGAACAGCTGAGAAATTGAACTTATCAAAAATCTAAACCATGAGCCAGAAAGTGCAAAAACAACCACACACAAACAATTAAAACCCAGAACATTTAATCAATATTCATTAAGTTCCACCAAGTCCTTCAGCATCACACGAGCAACCACCTAGTAAAAAAAAGTAGCAATCAACTTAAAGAAGGGTATCTTGGGGTTGTTAGGCTGTTAGGTTTTTTGTTTTGGGGTTTTGGTGGTGTTGTCATTTTTTAAGTACAATTTCAAAAGGTGTTTAACTTATCCTGGTCCTAACCCCTCACACAGGTGACTGACCCTTCAGATTTCTACTAAATTACTGCATTAATAACTCCAAGGTGGCATGTATTTTAATACCTTGCTGAATCAGTACTTGTGTTTCCTGGAGCAAAAGACTAAAGTATTCTCCAAAGCTGTTGCAGAAGCATTCTACATAAGCTTTTAAACAAATGTTAACACTCTGTGTTAAAGTACAGTACTGTAGAAGATAGCAGTGTATCTGATCCAGCTTCCTGCAGCGCAGCCTGTAAAATTTCACCCCCTTAAACTTTAACTGTAGCAGCTGGGGTTGAAGTTGAGCACACCATCTAGAGAGCCATTCAGTTCTTGGTACAGAGAACAAAGAGAAACATAAGCCAGATTCATCAAACGTTATCTTCATGTAAAGCCACTTGGGTGGCTGGTGCCTTCATACTGTAATATACTGAGTTCTTTACCAACAGCCAAGTGTAAAATCTACTGTATGCTTTGCTTTAAATGGGACATTTGTGTGACTTTCTTAGCATGTACCAATGCATAACCACACGGAAAGTGCATAGGAATGGTTCAAAACTATTTCAGGGGAGGTTCAGGTTTGGCATTAGGAAACATTTCTTTACCAAGAGGGTAGTCAAACACCAGAAGAAGCTTCCTAAAGAGGTAGTTGACATCCCATGCCTGCCAACGTTTAAGAAACATTTGGACAATGCCCTTTAACAACATGCTTTAACCTTTTGTCAGCCCTGAAGGGGTCAGGCAGCTGGACTAGATGATTGTTGTATACCCCTTGCATCTGAAATATTCTCCTCTGTCCCCTTATGAACTAGCTTAGAAATATAACAGAAGTAAAATGGGAGGGATGGAAGCATATGCTTTCTGTGTCTACAAAGCCAGCTTGAGATCAAAAGAAATCTAGCCATACCTACAAAGCACCATAACCAAAGATTTCTACTACCTACTCTACAGACCCAGCCAACTCAATGTGTATCTTCAGCCTTACATTTTGACCCATCAAGCTGAGGTACAAAACCCCGCTGTGCTAAAAGTCAGTCACCTTAGGATGGCAGACCTTATCAAGAAGGCAGTGAGTAGTTCCCAAGCTGGAAAATCTGAACAGCTCTGTCCTGTGCTGCTATAGTCTCCACAAGTTTTCTTGTCTCTGCCTTGTGATTCACTTCATAATGGAACCACATTACTTATGACCAGCACTAATTCTGCTAGGAGCACAATGTCTTATGTTGATTTAAGGATGGAAAGAGAGCATTAGCCAGAGATACTGCTCAATTTAGCTGTCAAATAAAACCCAAACACCTACAGTCCACTCTAAGGCCGCCCTTGGTTCTTTCACGGGTCCATTGGAGACTGCAATGTTGAGGGAATGCACAGGAGCCAAGTGCTGGAGGCCTGACCTGGAGATTGCTTTCCTGCAAATTGAAAAGAAAAAAAAAACAACAAATAAATGGAGCGTATATCCAATATAATTACTCAATACAATTATCCATCCCACCCTTCTCCAGAAATCAGAAGAGGCAGTACAGCATCTAATTTCAGCTTGGTTGAAATGGTGCTTGAATGCCATCTCCTGCTAAAGCAGTTTAGGAAAAGAATAAAGTAATCTGATCACTGAAAATTACTGTTTAATGAAGATCAGTTACTCATGTGACACTAAGATGAAATATCAAATCCAGTGGAATACATATGGTTCTGTTTGCCAGTTTTGGTGGAGTCCTCATTTGTTACACCATTTCGTTACATATAAGCTGAATCTATTGAATCATTTTATGCACAATTCCAAATAGCCTTTATTGAGACAAAAAAAAAAAAAAAAAAGAGTTTATACAAAGAACGCAACTTCTGTTGCTTTTACTTAGTTTACAGGCAGGGAAAAGCTGCCATAGGACTACATGAAAAAAGACTCAGGGACACCACTTAGGAAGGAAAGTTATATACTACTACCTTTCAGCACTACCAGCTTCCCTCAAGGTATTACAGCTTCTTTCCACTTATCTTTTTGGTCCAAAATCATTCTTGTAGCTCTTGAAGCATAGACATAGCCTCCTTCAAGAGTCATAGGTGGTCCTGGAGCTCCACAAGTGCTGAGAGTGTATCTACTGCCTCCTTCCCTGGTGTCACCCAGACCTGGCAGATCAGACTCAAGTAGCGAGCCACCAGGTGGAAGGAAGCAGAGTACACTGCTGATATAGACTTCAGCTGCACTAGGACTGTAGGGTTTCATAAAGCTTCATAACATTATCATGTTGTATATTTTATCACGTGATGGTGGGGGCCAAAACAGACAGAGCTTTGGCTGCAGTGATTCAGAAGGGGACAAAAAAAATATCTCCAGTAGATATCTCCTTTTGTAAGCCGAATACACTCGTGGCCCACAAAGTGAAATGACAGTCTGTTTGTGTGAAGTGCATTTTCCTGATACCACTCCCACAGTGCAACAGCTATTTATAGCAGCTCCTAATCTTACCACTGTCCCAAGGCAATAAAGGTCAATTGAGCCAGTGATGACAATCCAGGTCAGCCATACACTAAATAAATCTTTTCATTGTCCTGAAAATATGCAGTACAATACATATCCACAGTTTAGGAGCCTGGAAGCCTCACTGCTCACGGTGCGTGTCCAGAAAAAGTAGGCCGAACCAGAATCTCTTAAATTCCCTTTCCTGTGAGTAGCATGAACAACTCAAAGCATCAACATCAGTCTCTGATCATCCAATGTCCCCTTTCTACTTAACATCATGGGCAGGACATTGACATTAAGGGCTTTTTCCTAAATATTTTGCATTTGACAAAAACCCAGAGGGAAGAAGCCCAAGAAAAAAACTTTCACTACCTGGCAATGTATCAGAAGAGAACAATTTAGCAAGAAAGACTTTATGCCACATATGTCAGTACAACAAACTGTGTTCTCAATGACCAGATTAAGGCCTTAAAGAAATAAGCGACAAGAAGCCACAAAAATAATAATTTTTTTAATATATTTTTCAAAAAAGCTGCCCAGTACTTGGCCATCTCCTTCCAGACTTCCGATTCAGTTATTACTGCTTCCTAAACACAAAAGAACATTCTTGTGTCTATTCATGGTTTATAACCTGGTGATTTGTTTTGTTGGAAATAGGGCAGTATCCCATTTTCCACCCTGACATCACTGACAGTGATAAAGCAAACCTACTTAGTCCTACCCTTGTAACAAAGGAAGGTAGCACCCACTTTGTGTAAAGTAGTACTTCAACAAAGGTGGCTAAATAATAAAGTGCTAGCAGTTAATTTTTATTTGATGAAAAACGCCAACATTGTCAAACAACACGACTTTCGGCTTATTCTTTGTCGAGCAATACAGCCTGTAAAGTTGCATGCATCCAATAAGCAAATTTACTGTAGCAAAGTCTACAATGAATATTCCTAAAAGAAATTTAACTGACCAGTCTGAGAACAAGGCTTCCAGCTGGAAGGCAAATTCAGCACAGACTTGAAAGGTAAATATGCCTAATAAACGGCTACAGACATCTCAGCATCAACCCTTGGATACTATTTCAAGTCAGACTTAGAGATGCGCAAGCCTCCTGCAGCAGAACCTAAGACTTGGCCCACGTTCCTTTAAAAGCAAGCTGAGGCTGATGAGCCTTTTAGGGAGACTTGGCACAGATTTGTGCCAACAACCTGCCCTTCCTCTGCATGCCAAGCTGGATTTATGGTTTTGACTGGAAGAACACAAAACATAGGCATGATAATAATGTTTTTTGGTTTTTTTTTTTTTTTTTTTTTTTTTCAGGTTGATTTTAACAAAAAAGCCTTAAAACAATCTCATGGATACCAAATTTGCACAGACCAGCCAGAAATTATCTGTAGGCCTAATGGCAGGCTAAAAAAGACTACTTCAACATCAGAACTTTCTCAGAACAGAGACACACGAAGCATCAAAACACACTGTGTGCACTGCAGAGGCCTTTGCCATTAAAAAAAAAAAAAAAAAAAAAAAGAGGAGGTCAGGCTAAAGAGAAACGTGGCATTCTAATACGTGTAAGGCAGAGAAGAGAGGGGAAAATGGGGGAAAGGGAAGGCAACCCAAACCTGGTAACTGAACAGATGCTAAGTATCCAGGTGATCATATCTCATATTACTTTAACTAGCAGATACACCACCTGGCACTCTTCCAATAGCAAGGTAACATGACTGGCTTTCAGTTACCTTTTCCAGCAATTCCATTTCCACTGTGCTGAGTGCATGAATGAAAACACAGGCTCAACAGTCAGCCTTTCCCATAGAAACAAAAGTAATCACTATTCCCCAGATAAGAGAGTGCCAGAAAAAGTAAATGTGTGCTTTTATGATATATTCTATTCTTGAAACTATAGAGTCCACAACTTTTTTAAAATGGGCACACCAATCTACTTGCTGACACAGCAACCAACAGCAAAGAAATGTCACATCGTAAGTAATAAGCTGTGTTCTGATAATTATTTTTTTTTCATATCAGTAATCAGTAATTTGTAGTAGATGTTATTATCAAGTCAGCTAATACACCACCATTGTAAACAACCATGGGTGCACATATACATATATATCATTAAATATACAAACAAAAATTTATCTGGTACTAATTCCATAGTTGACACCACTAAGGAAATTCTTTAACAGAGCAGTTCACTGTCTTGGAAACCAAAAGCAAATCAGACATTTAAGCTATTCAAGAATAACAACTGATTTTTTTTTAAAAAAAAAAGCATTACATTTTCATTTTGCTGAGGAGTCAGGCGAGACTCAACCTACTTATTAGATCAAAGGATACATATTTGATTAGGAGGGATTTGAGTTTATATCCCAAGCTTTGGCTTTACTGAGCCTTTTCCTCTACCTAAGGCATATAAAAATCCTCTGATGAGTTGTTTAGACTGAATAGTTATGCCTGAATCCTCAAAGACCACAAAAGACAATTAGTCAATAGTATGCAGCTCATTTAAATCTTAGAAAAATCTATTTGGAAAAGAAAGAGCAAGGTAGCACGAGGTGAACAGATTTGAGCATCATTTCATTTGTCACTAGTGTTGGAGTTGCTGCCTTTCCAGGCTGAAGTTATTACTCTCCTTTTTCATAGGGGCATAAATTACCATTGGATAAGTCTCCCAGCTGCAAGGTAGAACTCATAAAACCACAAGAGTACTGCCTTCCACAGATTCTATGGTTAGGACATCTGCCAGGAAAGAGATTTTGGGGAGTTTTTTCTCAAAGTTAAGCTAGATGTTCATCAAGAAAATGACTGTCATTTGTATAACAATGTTTAAGTTACAATAGCTTTGCTTTTCTTTGCATATTCAATGTAGATACATCCTAGGCCTGCCAGCTCTCAGCTTTGCCAACCTCAACTTGAAAATTGTACAAGGCCAGACAGTACCTGCATGCTGTATGACCAATTTATAAGCACCCAAGCTAGTTTGGAGGTGGTTTCCACTCTTGCAATTTGGTGCTTATGAAAGTCATGAACAAAATGTACTGGCTAAACTCTGGCATTAAGTTTTCCCCACGCATCTGTGCTGACTGCACAGCACTCCTGCAGCCTGCTGTTCCCAGCTTACCTTCCTGGCATGTAATGTTCTCCATTCCAGCTTACCATGGGGAAACGACTATTTCACGGCAACATCAAGATTCCCAAGGTTGGGGTTTTTTTGCATTTTATATAAGAGGAGTCAGCTTGAGTCAAATCAAATAATCTGTCTGGTCCAGTATCCCATTTCTGACAACAGCCAGTAGCAGGTGTCTAGAGAAGCACTGGCACAAATTGGGTGATCCTTCCCCTGACATACTCCAGTCCCAGCTTCCAGTAATCAGCAGTTAAGGACTTCCTGAGCTGGAGGCTGCTTCCAGACCTTGATGCTTAATAGCCTGTAATGGCTCTTTACTCTAGGAATGTGTTGGTCCTTCCCTGAACCCATTTATACTCTTGGTCTCCACAGCAGCCTATGTAATGAGCTTCACAATTTAATTACAGGCAGTGTAAAGTACTTCCTTCTCTCTCTTTTAAAAATTCTGCCTGATAATTCAATTGGTGTATCTTATTGTGAGGAACAGCAAAGTAATCACCTCTCTACACCTTCTGTGGTTTTATGAATCTATTCATATACCCCTTCATTCACCGTCCTCCTAAGTGGAAGCACCCTATGTTGTTTAGGCTTTTGCTGATACTATTTTACCTTTGTCAATGCTTTCAAGTTAGATTATATCTTTTCTGAAGTAGGATTGCCAGAACTAGAACAAAGATTCAAGATCTGGCTGCACCAGAGGTTTATCAGTGATGTCATCATGCTTTCTGCATTGTCCTCTTTTTCCCCTCCTTCATTCTGAGACCTTTACTTGCCTTTTATCACTGTGAGCACTGGATTAATCATTTCATAGGAGTACTTATAATTATCCAAAGATCCCTTTTCTGAGAGCTAAATGATAATATAAAGTCCAAACTTTAAAGCTTTCTTCCCCTCCTTGTGCATTATTTTTCCTTCATCAATCTCACATTTCAACTGCAATTTGCTGCAGAGTCATTCAACACCACAGCATCCTTCTGCAAATTTTCTACAGTCAGCCTGTGCCCACCCCAACTAACTGTGGAGAGCAGCAGAAAGCTTTACCCCCTCACACTTTGCTCCCTGTGCGCAGCAGCACGGCTTCCTTCACAGATCCCTGGTGGTCCCCATTGGTAAAATCATAGGTAAAACTCTGAAAACCACCCACCAATCACTAACCACCACTTGCTTGCTACACTTAAACTGTTATTTAGCCACATGAAGACCACCCCATTAGCCTTGATTTCTGTACCAAAAGCTTTCTTCCAACCTCACTGGAAGCTTTCTAGAAGTCCACATGCACTCCCCTCAGCCAGACCATCCTGGTTCATGGGCCTTGTGCCTCTGTCAGCAATTTATGTGACTCACAAGTCCTAGGTTCCTTAGGAAAAGTTGTGCTGGCTCTCCACCAACACATTCAGCTGTGCATTTATTAGTCTTGCATCTTATCAGCAGTTCTACCAGTTTCTCCAATTAAAACTTGCTGCTGGGTTATGACATCAGCACTGTGACACCCTGTGTGACCATCCCACTCCTTTAAGACTGGAGCTGGTTTCAGAATACTCAGCAAAATCAAATCTTAGTGATTAGTTATTGACCTTTTGCCAATATGGTCTGTGGCCTCTTACATTAACCTTCCCACTTTACTCAGGGTCATCCACACAAATCGCAGCTCAGCCTAGGACACTCTCAGGCAACCTCAGCAGTGAACATTGATGCAATAAATTCAGCACTAAAAGAAAGAGACCTTTCAAAACACCTCATGAAATACTTACTTACACATCTGTCATTGCCTGCTGCTCAGGGAACTAGGGTATTAAAAAAAGCAAAGATTTGGGTAGTTTCCCAGCCACCCAACATCAACACCTACAAGACCCCAGCAGATATTTTCTCCCTCTCTCCCAACCTCTCACCACACAGACCAGTTTGATAAAAGCTACGTGGAAACTGGTACAGATCCATGAAACACTGAGCTCTATAGAGCTCTGGCCAGCTTTGCTTTCAGCCTCAAGCCCAGCCCTCCTGCACCTAATAAATATGTAACTCATGCCCACTAGAGATCAACCTGAAGACAGTGAAACAAATTTCCAGTAGTAATCTTACCAAGAACTTAAAATAGAAATCCCAGAGCTGAAAGGAAACAGCAGTACATCAGCTGCCCAACTAAATTCTGATAGAAGCATTTGAATCTATCACATGAAATAACATATTCAGCTTGTATCAATCAAGTGCAAGACCATCTTTCGGTGACCATCTCCTTGGTCAACAAATCCAGTAGAAACAAGTAATACACAGAAATCCTATGAAAGCAAATAAGACAAAGCAAAGCAAGCATAAAACCTTCAGGAAGTTTGGAGATAACAGAGCACAAATCACTATCACATGACATCGCCTTTTCTGAGTCAGCAATGCAGTTCAGAGCCATTCCCATGTTCCTTACATAGAATCATAGGATGGTTAGAGTTGGAAGGGACCTTAAAGGTCATCAAGTTCCAACACCCCTGCCAAGGGCAGGGACACCTCCCACCAGACCAGGTTGCTCCAGGCCCCCATCCATCCTGGCCGTAAGCACTTCCAGGGATGGGGCATCCACAGCTTCCCTGGGCTACCTCTTCCAGTGCCTCACCACCCTCACAGGAAAGAATTTCTTCCTAATACCTAATCTAAATCCCCCCTCTTTCAATTTAAAACCATTACCTCTTGTCCTGTCAGTACTCTTCCTGCCAAAGAGTCCCTCTCCAGCTCTTCTGTAGGCCCCCCTTCAGATACTGGAAGGCTCCAATAAGGTCTCCCCAGAGCCTTCTATTCTCCAGGCTGAACATCCCCAGCTCTCAGCCTGTCAGGCTGAAGGGATATTCTTTAAAAGGACATCCTATGTTATATTTATCTTTCAAACTCTGAGTACAAGAATGGCAGGTTAAATTTCCTATCCCAAAATGACAAATTCTAACACACAACCTGTTTCATGATGAGGCATTCACAAGTTGCGTCACGAATATCTGTTTGCAGTTTCTTAAATGCAGCCATGCAAATCACCACTGCCCTGCAGTTATACTTGGAGCTTGGGTTAGTATCAAAACAGTACAAGTCAGAGTAGTCCAAATGCCAGTCAAAGACCTCTAGCTTCACCAGCAGGCATATATTAAGCAACAGATTTTACCTTCTGGAAACTAAATTATGGATTCAATTAGATCCAGAGCTGTGCTAAATAACTCAATCCCTACAGTCTTATTTTACATCAAGAGTTCATTTTCTCAGAAGTCAGAGAAAGTATATACCTTTGTGTCGATTCCCATCAAGGGGACCAATATATTGGTCTAGATCGATAAATCAATTTGGAGATTGTATTGCATCAGAATCAGCGTGACTGTTCCTATATGCCTTAATTGGCCAGACCCCAGGTCCAGCAAATTTCCCTGGAAATTCCATCAAAATCCTCAGCTGCAATGCAGAAACTGAAAATGCCTTACATCCAAGAGCTGGAAAAATTAATCAGATACTTAATTACAAGAAGTAGTCAGAGTCACATGAAATTCTCTCTGAGCTCCTTTCAGAGCTGTCTTATACATATCACTGGGCATCACCCATTTCTTGGTCTTCCTTTTGCTCACTTAAGTTTTTTACCTTTACTCGTAATTCATTCTCGAGATTTCCTTCCAAATTGGGTAAAACATCAAGAGTACTTACAGTAGAAGACAACTACGTTTTAGGACCAGAGTCCCTCCCCATCTTTTGTTTAAATATACTATTTCTGAAAAGATATGTACAAATGCAGCAATTATTCTCACCACAAGAAGTGACAGACCTTGGAGGACTCCTTACAGAAACAGAAACGTCAGCATTAATTTGTATGAAGAGAAAAGGGAAAAAGTTATACGGTTGGTGGTGCAATTGAGATGAGGAATAGCCTTTATCCACATAATACGCAAATAAAGAGACTAACAAAAGAGCTTTGGAAAGCAGGAAGAAAATACAAATGCTTTCTTGAACTACATTGTTTTGCTTTATTTTGGCTACAGTCAAAACCAATTTAGGGTTGGGGGTTTTTTGTCTTTTTTTTTTTTTCATCTTTAGATTTCAGAACTATGAATGCCAAGTCTGGAAAAGACCTTCCAGGTGAAATCTAGTCTTCTCTGGTTTAGGCCAACTTATATGTTTGAATTCATAAATTTATCAAGATTCATCTCAAATCTAACCCAGTTGTTCCCACTCATTTCTACTGAGACACTCTGCCAGATCTCTATTCTTCTTGTCATTAATATACTTTTTTTGAAGTTTCCATTCAATATACATCCCCCTGCAGGATCATCCTTAAATTCCTATTATTAGGATTCTCACATTTCATCCTAAGATTTAAAGTTGAATGGACAACCAATAATTTTTATAGGATCCTTTCTAAAGAATAGAAGACACCAGAAAGTCTTGACATGGAGATCTTCAAACCCTTGGGCCAAAACCCTTTGAGCGAGGTTATGTAGGATGGAGATATGTGTAGGGAGATGGAAGTTCAATTTCAAAGACTCTGGAATCAATCAAGTAACCATGATGATAAAATGTAATCACTGTCTTTACAAGTAAACAATGAGAAATGCTCTAGGGAGCTCTGAGCATAAATGATTTCCAGCCAAATCACAGACTGGACATCAACATTGCAGAAAATTGATATGTTTCTATTATTTTGGAAAGCAAAAACAAAAATGGGAAATATTTCCACGACAATACATTTGATCCAGACAAAATTCACATAGGATATGCAGAACCTATGTCCTGTAGCTCAAGTACAGTCAAAAAATATTAGCAGTAAATTGCATAGACATGACAAAAAAAATTACATGATAGAAAAGACCTGGGAGTCCTGGTAGAAAACAGGATGACCATGAGTCAGCAATGTGCCTTTGTGGCCAAGAAGGCCAATGGCATCCTGGGGTACATCAAGAAAAGTATGACCAGCAGGTTGAAGGAGGTCATCTTCCCTTTCTACTCTGCCCTGGTTAGGCCACCTCTGGAATACTGTGTCCAGTTCTGGGCTTCCAAGTTTAAGAAGGGCAGGTAACTGCTGAAGAAGGTAAAGCAGAGGGCTAAAAAGATTAGAATAGAACTTCCCTCTCATGAGGAAAGGCTAAGGGACTTGGGTCTTTTTAGATCAGAGAAGACTGAGAGGGGATCTTATCAATGCTTATAAATACTAAAGGATGGATGTCAAGAGGATGGGGCCAGCCTTTTTTCAGTGGTGCCCAGTGACAGGACTAAGAGGTAATGGGCACAGACTTTAACACAGGACATTCCACCTAAACGCAAGGAGGAACTTCAGTACTTTGAGGGTGACAGCACTGGAACAAGTTGCCCAGAGAAGTGGTGGAGTCTCCATCTCTGGAGACATTCAAAGCTCCCCTGAACACATTCCTGTGCAACCCGCTCTAGGTGGACCTGCTTTGGCTGGGTTTTTGTATCAGATGATTTTCAGAGGTCCCTTCCAACCTTATATCATTCTGTGATTCTGTGACTAAAGCATGAGCATGTTTGGGTTTGTTTTTTTTTTTTTTATCATATGCTAATATACTGATTTTTCAGAAGGGGTGTAGATATTCTGTTATAATTCCACCAAACAGGAAAAAAAGATTAAGGTCTTTTTTCAGGGTACTTCTTGGTAGAATCAAATAATCTTCATTTTATCTGGAAGATAAAGTAAGAGAAAACAAAACAAGACAAGAAAGGAAGACTAAATCCTCAGCAGTTTAGAACAGCAAAGAAGAGTTGATATTTTTGTTTTTTTAACATTAGTCTTGGAAATGGTTTCTTGTCTCTCAGATGCTAGCACATTGCTTTCAAAAATAACCTAATTTAAGGTAATTTCTCTATCAGACCAGGATCCTCCATTGGCATAAGCTATTTACACAAGCTGAAATGTCATTATGACTCAAGAACTATACAGCCTCACACAAACTATATAATGAAGTACTCTGACTTCTTTTCTACAAATCAAATGCATGCCCTGCAGTTTTTCACCATAAACTTCAGAGAGTTTCAAATACGGATATTTTTTTTAAAAAACAAAAATTTCATTCCCCTGAATTGTTAAGTGTCCTTTTCTTTGTTTGTGTAGTCTCTTTCTTGAAAATGGAAACACTCAGATATTCTCACCATCTGTCTCCACATGTTTTCCCTGATTATAAGCTTCCATTTAGCAAACAAGGGTCTCACAGAGGTTAAAAGTATCTGCAATTTCTGACTGAGCAAACAAAATTTGAAAAAGATAATGAAGGTCCATACTCACTAATCAAATGAAAAATATTTCAAGAGTTCTTGGAATATTATATGTTATACTAGAATTGAGTTTCCAAGTATTGATACAACAATCAAATTCCCTTTCTCCCAGATGCACAAATAACTAGGACTGAAGGAATGACCCAGAATATAAGCAAGCTTTAAAACAATCCAGAATAGCCATTTTTTTTCCTAACAAAAGCTTTTGAAAGCACACTGGACAGAGAAATATCCTCTCTCTTCTGAAAAGCAAGTTAGACTTTTTACTTTTACAGAAAAAGGAGACTATAGATAGCAGAGCAGGGAAGGGAGTTCAGGCTTTTTTTTTTCCCTAGGTCTTGGCAAAAAAAGCCCATATTTACTTTTCATTAGAGTGACACTTGAGAAAGGCAGATAAAAAGTAAAACTACCATTCAATAATGAAATAAATTCTATTTTCTCCCTAGGGAAGGAAGGTCAGCAACTCAGATAAGACAAAGCTATTTTCCCCCACCTTCCCTCCTCAGGACTGCAAGCAATATAAACATAGAAAAAAAAAATTCAACAAGTGTCTTTTTCTTCTCATTCCTCACCAAAAACTATACAGCAGTATATACTGCTCTGCTTAGAAAGTCTTGTTGCGAGTGCTCAGAACAACAAGCTCCTAATTCCTTGCAGGGCTGACAGCTGCTATGCTGGGCAAACACTACTGTGCTCCAAACACCTGCACATTTGTCCCCTCCAGACTGTTGCTGACTTTCTTCCATTTCCTCTGGCATGGTTTGTATATGCCAGACTAAGCCCCAAGGGACCAGACATGTGTCCACTACTTCCAATTGCTCTGTTGGAAACAAGCTGAAGGGGTACAGCAGAGGGTGGAAAAAGAGAGGATGTTCTGCAGCAAGTGAAGAGCAGATGAAGAAAATAGAGAACAAGTGATGATTCCCCAGCAAATCTGTGTAGCAACCTGTTTCTGCAGGACACCATCCAATGCTCAAATCAAATCAAGAGGTTTTGAGTACTTTTAACAAGTTTCAGGATCAACAATTCAAGTCTTGAGGATAGACCTTTAGTTCTTTATACCAGCCAAAAAAATAAACAAGGAAGGAGGGTTCCGAGTAGAAAATATAAATCAAAATAAACCACCATCTTCCCTTCTCCCTGAGGGATCTGTGTAGAAAATATAAATCAAAATAAACCACCACCATCCCTTCTCCCTGTGGCCAACTGCCTGGTTATTCAGAAATAAGGATAAAAGTATACCTGATGTGACAATATTCCTTTCTTCGATGCACAGAAAGCAGAAAAACTAAGAAACAGCTTCAAATAAACTTCCAGAACTAGAGGAGAAACAGAGCATGGCTTGAGTCAGAGGCATTAACCTCAGAATACCCAGTGTGTTTATAAAACATGAATTCATACTCATTTAGCCCTGAATAAAACATGAGTTGTCTACCAAAAATACTTATGTTCAAAGCTTATTCTCGATAATCAACTTTGGAGTTACGCATAACCATTCAGAAAAATCAGTCTCTGTATTGAACGTTAACATTTCTGCCTGGAGGAATGTCTCACATCAGATTAAGACAACATCATTTGTATCGTGCAACGTCAAAAATCTCATTGGAATCAATTTGAGGGCCTGCTGCCTTCATCACACAGCGGCCATTAAAGTGGTGCTGCAGTGAAGATCAAAGGCACACATGGTCAGGAGGGAGAATATTGCGCTCCCTCCCAACCCCAAGGGGCAGCTGTGACACAATCCTGCCTAGGTCAGAGTCTTGGAATTGGAAAGCTTTTAGGGGGACACCGAGGCAGAACAGTAGTACAAGGTATGTAGGTAGTACATAGGCTAGAGCAATGATCTTCATGACCAAGAAGAAAGTAAAAATCTTCAACAAACATTAACAGCTCTGCTGGATCTAATTAAAGAGATGCTGTAACTGGATATTTGTTTTTCCTTTCTTTTAGAACTAATTTCAAAAGTGCTCATCTTTCTCACAATCTAGTCTTTAAACAGTTTAGCTTTTTTTTCCCTGGTGTAAATTCTGTTAAAGTATACATATGGGTGTTTTATTCCTCCCTGTTGACTCACCAGTTGTATATGAACAGGCTAAAAACAACCACAATACAAAGCACTTTGACAACACACATAACTAGCAAACAGCAAAGGAGGGGAAGATTGCTTTTTCCTCTAATTTGGCTTTGGCTACAGTAATACTGGGTACTGCGTCTGTAGTGCCTACACAGCTCCAGAAAAGACACATTAAGTTGCAGGAGCTCCTTCAGGGTCAGATAATGCCTCAGACACCAGAACCTGACAGCAGCCTTCTAACTTCAGCCCACCTTGAGCTGGAAGAGATCTGGACATTAACCTCATGACAGGATACGTCACTGCTTGGACATTATTTTAATCTGGAAGAGATCTGAGAGTAGAAAAGGGACTTGTGATGCCATGCTCTTAGCTCCTTTGTTGGTGTATTACTTATTTGCTGGAGTCCTTTGGAAAGAAATACTTATTTAAGATGAAATCACTGAACAAGACTAACATGGAATTGAAGGAAAATATTATCTGTTTATACAATGTTTTTATTACAAAAGAATAAGACCTGTTTCTGAGGCTTCTTTCTATCAGTGAGCATTAAGATGTGAAGATAACCGACAGCACGTGAGATTAAAATTTCTTGCTGTAAAATTACCAAAGCAAAAGGTATCAACTGCATAAGCCTCCTGCCCACTTTTATCCTGGAGCACATCACCCTCTGCCCAGCAGAAACACTTGTAGTGGTGAAAAAGTGGGTCAATTGCCAAATTCAATCTAACTTTGACCTCGTCTTTTCCTGGGGCTTCCAACAAGGAAATCAAGTATCTTTTTCTTCCTGCACACAATAACCTAAGAGCTGACCTGTGTGGGAATGCTGCCTCATTTTACACTTACATACAACTAAACAGTCATTAAACTATGGTGTTTTCAGCTAGAACTAACCCTTACCGGATTAAAATCAGTGAGAGAAAAAGGACCGCTCATCATGCCTTGAACTGTCATTCTCTCCAGGTAAAGCACTATTAAAAGAAAAAAAAAATCCAACTCCTGTGAATGAAAACTAAGTATCCTCTTTCTTGAAAACTTGCTTCATTACATCAGCCACACCAATAGCACAAGGTACAGAAATAATCTTACCCTATTTTCCCTTCATTTATTTTACTAGTGCATCACCTATTCAAAAAGACACACACAGAGAGAAACCATTTTTTTAGATAGTAACCGTCTGATTGATAAAAATCATACCTTGATGACAAAACGACCATTGCTATAACAAACAGGAGCAAAAATACCTCAAGTGGTCTTTGCTGCTGACAGATAGAGAAGATCCCAGGCCAGGCCACCCTCTGTGAGCTCACTGCACATGTATAACTCAAGAGATGAATCCTGACCTTTTCTGAGCATGGAAATCCAAACTACTTTAGAACATCTGATGAGATGGTAGTACATACATGAAAAACAACCAAGTGGAGAACGACTACTTCTTATGGTTACTTCTTATGTCACTTTCCCAGCACTCAGAAATACACTAAATCACTAGGTGTTATGCTAATTTTGGTATTCATCTGTTTTTTTAAAAAGAAGAGAAAGAAATCTCCCCCTAACTCCTTCCTAGATATCCCTTGAACAAACACAGCCTTCACAAAATATTAATGGACAGTGCAAATGGATTAAAGGTGGGAGAAGAAATATTTTCAATACGGTGTTACTGAAATAGTATCATTGCCCTACTTCTAGTGACATTCCACAGCACAGCTTGACCAAACCAATCTGTGTGCCTGGGGACCTGACCCACAATGTATGAGTCACCAAGGAGGGGGATGTGAACAAGGAGGCTACACACACAGCCCCACACCGTGCTACTGCATCAAGCCGTTCCAGCTTCATTCTTGTAGCTACCTTCATCAGAGCAGAAGGACAGAGTGAACACAGTGAAGAGGAGAGAACATGAACAAATGCCACACAGCAAGAGATAGATAAATCATGACATTTTAAAGGGTAACATGCCTATTTTCTGCTTTACTTGGGATTAAAATACACTTTTTAGTATTGATTTATGTTCACCTTTAACGTGAACATGATAAGCTTCTGCTGGTGATAGGGGAAGCACCCACAGGGGAACTGAACTGCTAGTATGGACCAGGGAACTGCAGACCAGGACATTTAACCACAGAGGCGCAGAGCTGTGTGCACAGCTGGCAAAGAGTACACATACAGACACATCTACATCAGGAACAGAGAGAAGAGGGGTAGTCCACTGCTTCCAAATTGCTCAAAAAGTAACTAATTGGCACAGTCAATACAACCACAAGACCCATCCTTGCCGGCTACCCTCTCAGTGGGTTGTCATGACAACTCCGCAGGCAATGCTGCTTCTTAACTGCCATGCTCGGGCTTTCAAGCCATGAAATGATACTGAAAGGTTAAGAAAAGTTCCTACAGAGAAAAATCCACCAGGGAAGCAATTGCAATTACTCAGTAGGCGCCTCGCAATTACAGGCTGGTAACTTCTGTAAAGCAAATACCAAACTGAAGCTCTTGCACAGGTGAAGTACTGGGCAGCAAAAGAAGAAAGAAAAAGCAACAACAACCAACCAACCACAAAGCAGACCTTATATGGGAAGCAAAACAAAAAATGTTATTACTCTTGCCATTCTTTCACCCCAGATTTTCTTCAGCACCTTCTCTGTTCCCTGAAATGCATTGGGATGCCCACTAACACCCGGAGACAAGCAGCAGCCTTGCAGGAAACAAGAGACCAGATCTTTAACTGGCACATATGGTTTAGCTGAACTTTAGCAAAGCAATGCCCCCTTTGTATCACCTGAGGCATTATCCATAAGTTAGTGGTTCCAACTTGCTCTTAATAATACTTTATTGCAATTGAGGTCAAATCTGTGACCCTTGGACTTCAGGTAGCCTATAAAAAACTAACCACCACCTGCTAAGGAAGTACATCCTAAAGAAGTTGTAGGTGCTCTGAAGCCATTCAATTCATACTGCTATGCAAACCAAGCATAAACTTCTCACCTAGTAAAGCTCTAAGAAAAACATAACAGTAAATTTCAGACAGTAATGAAAATCATACAATGTACCATGCATTCAATACTAAAATTCTCACAGGTGCTCCACAACTTCCACATATTTCATTATTCTGATTGCTCTCGTTTTTAAGGCATCTGGTTTCAAAGAGCAACACTGAAACCACAGCCCATCCATAATGCAAAAACTCCTGCCTGAATTAGAAGATAAACCGATGCGGTAATTTTGGTTATGAAAGGGTCATGATTCAAACGCCAATAACATTACTTCAACGCTGTTGGCAATGCACTGCTAATCAAAGCGTGCAAGAGAGATGAGGATGAATACCTACACAGCCTACATGAATGCTCATTTTTGGTAGGCTTCTAAAACAACATTGCAGGTAGCAGCAATACTGTAAGCTTCATTTTCTTGACAGGTCAGGATTCAACTTTCCTAAGCTGCGAAATGCTGCACTAACTGATGAAGACTGTAATTCCACCTGGGGGAACATGATAAATTTAAGCATTCTTCTCCTGGCATAGCAGGTCACTAGAAACCTTTGCCGGAGTTACAGAAGTCCTACGTGCAGATGAGAGTGCATTACCTCATCAATAAAATGTTTCAGGAGCTTTTCCAGAAGCAGCAACAGAAAAACAAAAAGCAATTGAAACTTGAAAGTATTTGCTCTAACTTACGCATTAATTTATAATTCCAAAGTACAGTGTTAACTAAAATAAGTTTATTTATAGTGTCAATTTAAGTTTATCAGTAAACAAAAACATCTTTACAGCACTACATACATTGTGAAATTTCATTTCTGTCAAGTTGTTCTTATTGCATATTTCAAAATGCATTGCAAAGCAAGGTGTACACCAGGATTATATAGATATGAACCAGAAAAGATCTCTTCCTCAGCCATAATTTGTTTCCATAGAGCTCTGGATCTCAGAATCAGCTTTGGTCAGAGCAGCTAATAGTTTCATCACATGCTGAGGATTAGGAATTTTCTTTTAAAACAGAAATAAAATGAATCTGCCATCATATCTCATCTGAATGGCTGCATCCTAGATTTCAAACAGTATCTTAGATTTCAAACAGTATCTTAACCTTCTAACCTATACAAGACCTTGTTATTGGACTATGTTCGCCTAAGCATGTCCACCTTCACTGGTTTGACATTCAAACACAAAGGGAGAACTCCAACAACAGCTTTTTGATAAATACTTCTAGGGAATATCAATGGGGAGAAGGGAATATATTTTAATTCAACACTATCATACACATGATCTGCCTTATTAACATTATGTTCCTCCAAAAGCCACGTGAAAATGAACATACTTTTCAGCTAATCGCCCTTAATTGTAGAACTTGCCATTCACATCTCTCCCCATAATTTCATGTGACAGACACCCTCGAGAAAACAAGGCCAAAGTTTATACAGAGAGAACCATACTAACTAGAAACTTGCAGAAGAGGTATGTTGCCCAGAAGTAAGAGGTCTCTCACCGGTGCTCTAAGCCTCTCCCTGACATCCCCACATTTAGGAATTTCCTCCGTCACGCTGAAGATCAAGTGGCAAGTCTGGTGCTAGTCCCCCCAGATGGAACATTTCTCCCCTGACACCTACACCCCCTGTCTTCTCATAATTTAAGAACTGCCTGACACTGAAGTAAATGCAAATATGCTTGCCATCTTTGGTTCAGCTCCATATGTGGTGTCCTACATTCAGGGAGCTCAAAGTGAAATTATGTTACCTCCCTTCACCAGCAAGGTTCAGAAAGGCAAAATGTTGACTTTGTCAAGGTTGAAGTATAAGAGGAGGAATCAGATGCAAACAAAATTAAAGCTACTGCTGAAGCCAAAGCCACCTCTGTGTTCCCATTTTACTATTTATAGTTGAAATATCATGCAGATATCTTGTCACATTTTAGGTTTAATTATCTGCACTGCTTCTTTGACACTTTGGCAAGGGACATGTATATACGTAGTTCTCATTATTTCAAACAGGTTTTAATATTTGCAATTGCAGACTTTTCTGAAGGTTGGAATAAAGATGCACAAAGTTCAGATGCAGAATAAACAGGAACAATTTCTATTCAAGTGGAGAGAGAAAAAAAAAAAAGAGAACATTTTTAAAATCAGAACAGGGATTTAAGTAAAATCTGGAAAGAATCTGGTGATTTGTAAGGGGAAACAAGAAGATGCATAATG
This sequence comes from Pedionomus torquatus, assembly GCA_013398155.1. Classification (NCBI taxonomy): domain Eukaryota; kingdom Metazoa; phylum Chordata; class Aves; order Charadriiformes; family Pedionomidae; genus Pedionomus; species Pedionomus torquatus. The sequence goes on along the minus strand of VZRU01009536.1, from coordinate 174,724 downwards.
CTAAAAAACTATAGTTGAATCAGTTTCACCTAAGACAATAGGGACATTACCCTCAGCATTGATTGTATCAGTATTTTATCCCTCAACTTCAGTAACCAGGTTAAAAACTACAGTTTTCTTTGCCACTATTTAAGCATTTTTAACCATATTCTTCAGTTTGCCTTTTGTGCATTCCAGCTTTCCATGCACTGTTCACTACAAAGTATTTTACTATTCTTTTGCAGTAAATAAACTATAAATATTTAAAATATAAAATATTACTAATGCTCAGGCTTGATACGTATTAGAATTATATTTAAATATTCATTTATAATATTATGTGTTATACTAAATGGCTGTGAATAACAACCTACAGAAAAAATAAATAAGTGTCTGCACAGTTACTGGCTTAAAATTAAGTTTAGACATAAATCAGTGTATCATCAGGGAAGCCATGAGCACAATAATGAATTAGAAAAAACATTTTTATGCCCTTTTTCAACTAGCAGCTGAAGTACAACTAATATTTCCAAAACCTGTTCAGGGATTTATCTTGTCTAGCTAGGACTCTCAAGTGATGAGAGTCCCATCACTTCTGCTGAGAATCTAACTCACAGACTACCAGACTCCTGGGAAAAATTCCTGCCATCGTAAACTATTGTAGTTCCATTGGCTTCAGGGTAACTAGGCTGATTTTTTTTTTCCCCCCACCAGCTGACATACTGTTACAGGATTACAGAGCTGAGAAAAGTTAAATGGCATTTTTATAACTGTCCACCTCTTTTAACACAGTATCTCTTAAAAGATTTCAGCACTGTAGGCTGCTTTGTTTTAAATGGTTAAACAGGAGAGATAAGTGCTACCCAATAAATAAAGGACCTTTAAGTTTCCAAAGCCATTTCCCCATGTTTCCATGGAAATGGGAACCTCTCTTCTTAACCAAGATGACATTAATGATCAGGTGCCTGGAGTCACACAAAAGAGAGAAGTAGGACAGAAATTACCAGCTACTCAACAGCATGTCAATCTGGAGCACAACCTACCCAGTTAGGGGTAGGACCTGGTACCTCTTCTGTAGTCTCAAAGCTTTAGCAGAAACAGCTCTCACAGTGTCAGAACAGAAGAAGGCTGCTGCTTTATTTTTAAGCTGGCTTGCTAACTAAGTTGGCTAACTATAGGAGTAAAACAAATAAAACAATGTCATCATCATCTGAGGGAGGAAGAAGAGGAGGAGGAGAAAGAGCAGCTTTAATAAAAGCAACACTATAAATGTGATGCCACACTCCAGCCCCCTCGCAATGTGTCTGTAATCTCAGTTTTATCTAGCCCTGCCACCCATGGCTAAAATCTGAGAACTGCAAAGGATCACTCTAGATTGCTGTGTTTGTGATTATCACCATTACAGCATGAGCTGAAACTAAGAATCAAAGCTTTACTGAGCTAAGAAAATATACTGTAAATGAAAGACCCTGCTGTTAAGAGCTATTGGTCTAGCAACAAGTGGAAAGGAAGCAGAGGACTGAAATGATTCATTCAGTCTTTGCTGTGGTCAAGACAAGAGAAGCCAGGTCGCCTTGAGACCCCTGTCGCATCCCCTAGACACTGTGGAGCACTGCCTCTGAGAAGACTGTGCTGAGAAGACTTTCAACCTGGCAGGTCTGAACCTGTCTTCATTCATTTGTGCCAGCATCCTAACTCTCCATCTGTCCTAGCTGCAATATCATCACTTTTCACGGAGCAGAGCTTGAGATCTGAAAAGGATTCCAGTGAAGAATATGCAAGATCAATTTGCACCGTGCCTATTCAAAGGGGAGGACCCAGTAAAGAAACATCACCGGCCACACAGGTGCTAAAGTGTCAAGGAAACAACCCCCCATACTTTGACCAGAGAAATCCTTCTGCGTGCCTTAATATCCAAGGGAGGAAAAAAACACTATGTAGGAAAAGTAAAACCTGCATGCCCCACAGGTGTACATTTGACAAAAAAAATACATGCCAAATTGCTGTTTTTCAGGACATAAAAAAAGGATACCCATAACCCAGTATTTTCTGATTATTCCTACAAAAGTATTTCTGCTTTGGATCTTGCTGTTCAATGCTGCTTAAAACATGGATTTCCTGAGGTGTCACAGGGACCAACCTCTGGGGAACTAATACCGATAAAGTGAAATTCGGATTGGGTCTGTTAACAGGCTTGCCAAAAAAGTCACATCATGGAAACGGAAAAGAAATCAGACCTAATTTGTTAGTATGCTCTTCCAGGCATGCAAGCAAGCCACAGAAGCTGCATAAAGATACAAAGTGTCCCCTTTCTCCTCCCAGATTCACACCCATAAAAGAGCAGTTCCAAGTTAGTCTACAAAGTGGATCGGGCTAGGGTCCCTTTCACCATGAAAGCCTATGAAGTCAAATGCTGAAAGTCTGAAGCATTAGACCTAGAAGCCTTGGAAATTTTTAATTTAATTCTGTACAAAAAAAAAAAAAAAAAAAAAAAAAAAAAAGAGGGCCTAACCTCAGATGAGCTCAGGGCACCACAGGATAGAAGGAATGCCAATGGTGATTCTTTTGCACAGATTAGAATAAAAGACTAGCAAACATACAAGAGTTTTTAGGTTTGAGAACAAAACTCTCAGTAGAGTTCACTGCAAACCAGAAACAGAGAAAATATTTGCAAAAGAAGTATCTTACGTACAGAGTTTCCCAAATGCTGCAGTGATTCTACACGTTAATATGGAAACAGCTATTATTTTTTCAGAATACATGTATTTATGGCATGTTATATAAAGAGATGGAATTCAGAGAACAAGAATAATTTTCAGAGTAATATGCATTATATACGCACACAGTACTACCTGCAACAAAAACGTTCTAGCAAAAGAGTAAAATTTGCGTGACTCATTTCACAGTTGTGGTGTTTTCCTTGTTTCCATTTGAAATATCGTCAAGTCACAAACCTCCACAGAGGTCCAACCACTACTCCAATTGTGGATCAACTGCCATGCAAGTGATCAGCTTGAAGCCTAGTCACAGTGACAGTAAACTAATGACATGACATTGAAATACATCTCAAGACACTTTGATGAAATGCTGCCCTTAATGTGAAGGAAAAGAGCAGTTGATTTGTTTTGTTTAAGATTATGCTAATCAAAAGCAGCAGTGCTTTGTCAACTCGGACTCCAAAACCCAGGTTTACGTAAAGACCAGGACTACAAATAACTTCATGTTTTGAGTAAACTCAGTGAAGACACCAAATGTAAACACTAAACACAATCTGTGATATTGATTACAGTAAATGCATGAATCATGGTGCTGTATCTACGCATCAATGTATTTTATACTGTATTACTTTTGAAGCTAATATACCTGCAAATCAATTAAAAGGTAACCAGCTGGGTATAACAGCAATCAACTTATTTAGCTTTTGCTGCATTTAGGCTGCATTTAGTATTTTGGCATCCTCTGGCACATATTGATTTTTCAAATATTATGATGGTAGAGAAACAGTAATACTTTGACATTTAGAAATTAAAACAGAAGCGAGATTAAACAGGTGGCTTGTTCAGCTCCCTATAAAACTTGAAGAGCACAGAAGGAAATCAAAACCAGACTCCTAGACCGTTACCTGAAGCCAGAAGGTACATGTTCTTTTCCACATCTGCTACTGCTTATCGGTAACAGAGTACTGTGCTAACCTACCAACTTAAAGAAAGCTGATGAATGGTGTTTGCATCTTCTATAAGCAGTAATTAAAGGGAACAAATTGAGAAACTCCACTGAAGTAGGCAAGACCAAACAATGCAAAGCGAGAGGGAGAGTGGGTGTAAAAACAACTTTGCCTTTCCTGGTCTTTAATTTTTTTCTCCCCTGTGGTTCTGTAAGTGTTACTTTTAGTAGAGGCTTGGAACTCTGTTCCAGTACCGAATATCTCCAGGGATGATTTTAAAAACGCATATAGGTAACAAAACAAAAATATTACCATATCAATTCACTTTAAAAAAAAAATAAGTAAAAGCAAAGTGAGCATTAGTCTAGAATACTGTACAGTCTTTGGAATAAAAATTAGAAACTCATGGTCCATTACGGCAATCAGATAAGACCAATCTGCTAATTTTATTCCAGTCAATTGTTTGGAAGACAAGATTTGAGCTACCAGAGTAGGAATCCAAATTTCGATGCAGTAACAACATTATTCAAAATAAGTTACTCTTCTTTGCATCCAAACTAAGTTTAGCTCACTGTTTTTGAAAGCCACTGGACAAACACCTCAAGAATTCAGTTTATATCCACACTGCAACCTGCTGTTCCCTATTGAGATGACAGGGCTTGCTCTGGCACCAATGAACATGCAGATGTGTTAGCACAAGGCTCTGGTTGGCATAACCCACCCTGCCGAGAAGCCCAACCCAGAGTTTCTCTCTGTGTTAACACAGGCGTGCTGAACCCTGTTCCAGCCACTCTTGTTTCTGCATCATACTGTGCCACCTGGCATACACACACCACCCATCTTGCTTCAAGACACTGAGTAATTTCAGCACAGCCAGAAGAAATGGGCACTCCATGTTTCGTGCTGTTCCCTAAGGAGATAAATCCTTCTTGTGAAGGTAACTTTCTTGAAAGGGTGCAGAAAGCACCTCCTCTTCCAGCCCAAGCTCACACAAGTACATTAGTAGGACAGCAGGGGTAGTAGCGAGGAACAGAAACAGGATGCTACAGCATTGGGCAGACCCAGAACTGACCTCTTCTGGTTGCTGCTGTGCCACCATTATAAGATGGCTTAAAAATGAAAAAAAAAAAAGTCAACACATTTTCCTTCAATGAAACTACAGTAATGTAAAAGAGATAAAAATAAAATTGGGACCCATCAAACAGCCACACAGTGTTTATTATATTCAAGCTCAACTGTTCATAGGCCAGACAAAACTTCCCAGTCTAAGGCCCTGTTTTCCGTTGCATGTGGGCTGCACTATCCTTTAAACATACAAGCTGAATTTTCCTATGACAGGTTGCTGCCTCACGATAATGGGGGGGGGGGTTGTTCCAGTTTTACCAAACAAAAAACTTCAGCTGTAACCCAAAATAAAACTAGCAGAAACCATATTACTGAGTGTTTAAAATATTCAGGAACCTTTTCTTTCATCTACTTTTTGCAGCAGTAACTTACATTCAGCAGAGGACAGGGGACTCTGTGACAGACAAGTACCTTGTGTTGTCCTTCTGGAAATCCACTTGAACTTTCCCAAGGGGTAAGCCTTTGAAATTTTATACATCTTTTATGCCTTTTAGAGCTTGTTCTGAATTAAAGAGCTGAAGTGCCCAAAGACCTGCATTGAGGTCAAGCAAGCTTTTTCCATACAGTTTCCAGTCTGGGCTGCCAAATCCAGGTTCAGATGAAATTAAGGAGTGCACCTCTGCTCTGCTGCCCATAACTCTAGCCACATCCAAAGAGCAGGAAAAACAAAGATCTTCGATGAGACACGATGAGATATGGGAGCTGATATGGGAGAACAACTTGGGCATACCAAGAACTAAAGCCAGGCAGGAGGGGAAGAAAAACCTAGGACTGGTGTTTAGAAGTAAGACATTGCAAATAAGTATTATAGCTAATGGAGATAAGGAAATCACAAACATTCGGTAACTCTGTTTGTCCAAGGCAGACACTAAATGCTCTTGTGTTCCCCGTTTATGAATGGGGCCAGCACAGCATTCAGGACCACCGTGAAGAGCATTTACGAAACACTGGCCACTTGTGCTATGGCGAAAATCATGAAGAAAACAAAATAAAACAATAAGGCCATCAGTAAATCCTCCTTCTTGCACAGCCTGAATAATGTAATGAGAAACAATAAGGAAAAAACAAAATACTGAATAGCTTCTCATCCAAACATCAGTGGACGTCCTGTGCACAGAGGGAAGCAGGAATTCTGTGGAAAAACAGTGGGCAACAGTGTAATTAAAGACTGAATCATAATGCATATACGCAAGGAGGTGGGAAAATTAACGTCCTGGCATTTCCTAACTTATGCATGATTTTGCAGTCCTGATAGCACTCTTTTTTCCATAGGGCATGAATGTGTGTTCGGTACGTAAACACTTGAGGCTGTAATTCAGCATCGTGCTCCCCAGACTGAATGGTTGTACCCTGTTGAACCACTTCCTTGCAGGTTCAGCCATCAGCTGGTGCTCTTGAATCACAGCAAGGACAGCAGTCACCCAGAGAACTACTACAGGGGAGAGTACCCATATCCAAACCAGTTTTATCCTCACTCCATAGAAATACCCTGAAGCAGCATTCTAAGAACAGGTTCGTTTCCAAGAAATTTTCTAAGAACAGGTCCATTGCCAAGAAAGGTAATAAATACAGGTGACACAGTAGGAGTTGCAAAAACAGTCTTTAAGAGGAGATGGTAGCTAGTGCACAAAGCACTTGCAGACAACTTAGAGTAACCCATTAGAAGGGAACCCCGAGAAGTCAGTAGTTAAGGGAATGGGTTCCAACATCAAGCTGTCAAAAGGTTGTTGCAGCATCAGTGAAGGGGAGGAAGAAGAAAAAAAGGTGAATCTCAACAGTGTTTCCTTTTAAGGAACTTCAGTTGTCTACAGTCACCTAAACCAGCTCATGGGCCACTCTCCAGTTCAGGCAATTTCGCCACCTTCCTTCCTGCTGACACGCAATAATGAATAATTGGATTCTGATAGCCTGGGTTTTGCCATGTGAAGCACTACGTGGGCAGTTCAGAGGCTGTTGATGTGCATTGTTTCCTTCTCTTGCAGAGATATGCTTTCGGTTTAAATTATCCTACCTCAAAGCCAACACAGTGACTTGAGGACTCCAGGGGCTGACTGTACTGCATTCACCTTCCAGGAGAAAGAAAGGAGGAAGGTCCACATTTTACATTTGGATTACCTATAGAAAAGCCTGAAATTCTTGCAGTCATTTAATATTAAGAGTTATTTAATAACCAGTGAACAATGATTTTATTATATAGCAAGTTTTGTAATCTTCACCTCCTCTGCCTGTGCACTGAACATGTGCGGAGGAGCAGGGGGAATAGAAAATAGATAAAGAAATGGAACACCAGCACATCCTAGGAATAGCTGCATTTCTGCTCCCACTCCCAACTTGTCATCTCTCTGACCAATCTATATCAGGTCTCATCTCCCATCTCTCCCAGTGACACCCCATCTTCAAACCAAGTCTTGAGGTACAGCACATGACTCAACCATCCCGATCTTGCCAATTTAACTGACAGTAGCTAGCAGTCCCCCCTTCAGGGAAACTGGGCTGTGGACTACATCAAGACACAGTAGCACTTAAGATCATTTCTAGGAGCAAAGTAGAGCAGAGCAAAAAGTGCTGGGAGAGGGGCAGAAAAATGACAACGCAAAATTTATTGCAAGCATGATCTCTTCACATCATTGGAAGTGGATATGCTTTAGTATTTAACTAATATGTTCTCCTTAGTCCCTGCACTTTAAAAATCTGTCTTAAATTCACCCATAATGCTTTCAAAAACCACCCTGCAAAATTCAGCAGAAGGTCAGATCAGATGACCAAAGCAGATGCACCTCTAAGGCTTTCAGTGTACCACAGACCCATTTCCTCCTTCCAACATGCACTTTATGACAATCATCATATTACCTTAACACATACACACAGCAATATGCGCAACAGCCCAGCCAAGACTCCATTTTAATAGATCATTGCAGTCTGTTCTAAATCAATTAATTACACATATTTTGATCAGAACATTCCCAACTAGTTTTTCCATATCTCATTGTAGGCAATATGAAGCTACAAATTTGCAGCTTTGTTGCCAAAGCTAATCAACCCTTCATACTATAACAACAAATACAATGAGTAACAGAATAAAGACTGACAAAATACATTGAGCAAGAATAAAAGTGTCTGTGCTGCAAGTCAATTTTGCCTGAAACTATCTTAAGGAAAACATACTTTTTTCCTTTGCCACAGGAGCTATCAATTCACATTGGGATATCAATTCTGACATAGCAGTTTGGCTGGGTCTCCCCAGAATCATGCCTGTCTTGGTGGTCACACAGACTGCTTCAGAGGAAACACAAAACAGCAGCAATAGTGGATCCAATTCTTTGGTGCAGGTAGAAAAATATCAGTGCAACTAGAAAATTCCCACCCCAGTTCTATCTGCTAGCCAACTTATGTCCTCATTGCTGAGATTTCCTTTCTTTCAGCATTAATTCAACCTGCTGCAATTAACTGTTTTTGGGCTAGTGCCCTCAATTACATTTATTTACACAACCTATACAACCACTGCCTACCCCTATCAACCCATGTGAACAGTTGAAGTCAATACGCAATTGAATCTGCCAGTTGATGTTACAAGCTTCTTTCCAGCAATACTAAATCTGCTACCAGTTGGTTTCAGTGAGGTATGTGTGGTTCTACTAGCGTAGAGCACTGGTGAACAATTTGGTTCATTTTAAAATAAAAGGCACTATTTTGAAAGACGCTTACAGTACAGTTTCCAAAAATGCCTAATGTTTTGAGAACCTAAAAATAGTGTTAGAAATTTAGTGCAGTCACCATGATTTGGCAGTCAAGCCTAGAGTGAGACCTTCAGGTTGAGAGGAGAAGCAAGAGACAAGAGTCTAAGAGGGCACAAGTCAAGGCAAAGGGACATGGAGGGTGGGAGAGTAGGACAGGCTATGCCATGGGCTCAAGCCTAGCAGTGTCCTGACAGCAGTCTGAATTCACAGCCACTATATGTCCATGTCCTCCAGAGCATGCTAGGGAGATGCAAGCTCTTCACTCACACCGAGACAGTGCATGGATAAACCAGGTGTTAACAAAGAAAGTGAGACCTTTTCAGTCACCTAGGTCACTTTTTTTAAGCTGTTACCTGCATCAACCCAGCAAAACACCATTCATCTAAAAGTGACAGGAGAATGCACCTCCCATATGAATCTCTGGCTTTGGATTTAAAGTGTTTCATTTAAGCTTGATCATGGTCAGCTAGAGCTACATAAAGAAAAGTAATGGCAATAGAAATATTAGCATCCAGACTAATACTGTGAGTTTAAATTTATCTCAAAAATTAAAGTGCTACAGCCTCCCCTCTCAGTATGACCTTACTTTGCTGAACAATTTATCTCCGTAATCATCTATACCTCCTTTTTCCTTTGGAGCTTCCAAGAAAAAAAAAAAAAAAACACACCAAAAAATTCCCTCATATAAAGCACTTCCTACTGCATTTGGAAAAGAAAAGAAGCAAAGAACATAAGTATTTGCAATGTTAATGTTAATGAGAGAAAAAAGATAAGAGCTACTTTGACACGTAAGATCTGTTGGAGCCCTATCTGGTCCCTTTGGCCTGTTTCAGATAAACAAAGCTAATTCCATACAGGTTTGGTAGAAGAAATTCTTGCTGAAGAGACCTTGGAATAAACGAAAGTCTTGATTTTCCACTTAAGCACTTAAGCTCTAATGATTTTTTCACACAATAAAGAGTATCAAGTACAGGTATCATGTAAGAGGTATGCAGTACCTTTTCCCAAAAAAAAAGGGTTTCTCATCTTTAGGGACACATATGGAATATCTAGCCCATCAAGTTGTTTCAAATTGAAACTAAATACAAGATTCTATTGTCAACAGTGCATGTGATGTGTTCTCCCATCTCAGAAAAGCGCTTTACAAAGCATGATAACTTTCCTTATAGGCATCCCTCCAAAAACACAAGTGACTTGAACATTCTCCGTACTTTCATTGCTTTACTCTCCTCTCCTTGTTATACACCACAAGGATTAGATTCCGTATCTCCTTATTTTACTTCCTGCTCAAATTTAAGTCATTATCCTTCTCCTTTTTAAATTCCCTCTGAAGGCCTACTTCTCCTGCATTGCTTATAAAAAACTAGGTAAGCATAGCTCTTGTTCTCTTTACCTACTTAACATGTGGGCCAAGACTCAAAGCAGGGGAAACAGGGACCTGAAGCATAAACAATGCTGGAAAAAGGGGAACCGAGCACTTCTTAAAAATGTAAGTCAAACAAGCCAATAGCTACAGAACCACAAGCTTGTTTGCAGCATTCGCTAACAAGCTACACGGCTTGTACCACCTTTCACCACCCCCCCCAGACCTTTCAAATTCAAAACAATGATTACTTTTCCCACTTTTGCTGGTATATAATTTGCAATAAATTGCTTTTGTGGGAAAAAATTTTTTTTAAATACTTAGCCAAAAAGATTGGAAGCAAGGAGGTATGTTGCTTTAAGTGCAAAACTTTCTGTCAAAGTATTTATTTTCTCTCAGTTTGACACACAACCTCACCATACATAATGTGCTGGGAGGCTGCTTTATGCACCGGGTATACCTCAGAAGGGCTTTGAAAATGAACAGCCAGAAGGGCAGGTCCTTGGGTGAACTTACAGACTCTAAACAGCAAAGAAGGAACCCCACGTAATCAATACTTCATGTGATTATTCCAGGCTGCTCATTTCAGGCAAATCAGAATATCCTTGTTACTTGTATTACATTAATGACTAACAAATCCCACACAATTGGCACTCCCACTGTGAAGAAAAGAATTAAACTCTCCCAAAACTTTTTTTCTCCTATATCTTAGATGACAGCAATACTTAACAATACCTACAGATTTTCTTTTTCTAGGCTGAGGTAGCTTGGAGGAAATAAGTCCCTCCAGCCAGCTAAAACAATATAGCCACTCATTCTCCAAGCTCTTGTTGCTAGAGCAGAGAGGTGAGAGGTGCCAAGTAGATGTAAGAAATACACGAGAACAGGCAAAGGACACTGGTTGCTCCTTTGGCTGGTAGTTGCATACACAAATGTGTCAAGACCTATTACACTATGTGGGTGCCACCCCCACTGTTCCTCAGCTGCTCTCGGAACAGGACAGAGAGCTTCTGTAGTGCCAGCCTCCACTGACTCAATTCTCATATTTCCATACCACATGTTACTCATACATCTAAAAGCTTGATGACTCCTGCTTAGTATAGGCTAAGAGGTGATGTTCTAAGACCAGCAATCCTGGTCTAGATGGAGGGTAAGAAACCACTCGTTCCAGGTTAGAAAGGCCAGCCCTGCACAGAATGAGGACGGCATTTTCGCCCAACATCCCAGTGCCAGAAAAGGCTGTTTTTCACAGCCAAAGATAACCCTCAATAGAATAGCACAACAGTGCTGAAAACCTGCTTGAAATGAACAATGAACCAGAGACAATATATTCTGATCCCATGCACCCTTCTTCGGTGCTTTATACACAGCTAAGAATGAATCCTGTTCTTCAGATACTTTGTTTTCTTCTCTCTCCCACATTTTTTTCTTGTAAGGCCCATCTTCCTTACATTTTGGGAGTTCGTGTTGTTTTTTAGTTTTGGGATGGGGAATTTAGGTCTTTACCCTCCTCACAAATTGCTTTGCATGGGTAAAGCAAAACATTTTTTCTTTTTAGTTTGCGAGTCAATAAGATCCTTGAGATCAGAAGCAGATAGACTAAGATACATGAAATTCACTTGACCCTCTCAAAACTTTTGTTTCCTCATGGGAGCTGTACACATAAAACTGAGGGGACCACCTTGACTTCAACTCAAGCTACAAGAAGTCAGAGAAGGGGCTCAAAAACCCAAAATATTTAGAAATGGAAAAAAAAACCAGAAAGACTTCTGGCCAAAAAAAATGAGGTTTAAAACAAGCCAATGTTTTCTTTCTTTGAACCATATTGCTCTTCCTTAATGTAATTGCCAAACCTCAGAGGACTGGTGGAGGGGACCGTGTACATGTATACAGGAACCAGAAAGTACTTTTCATTGTTCTTCCTGGAAATTACATGCCACCTTCAGTAGAGAAACATTTTGGCATGGATGTCTAGGATGCCACATGCTGAAGAACAAGTGGATGTAAACTGAGCTCACTGAAGTCAGTGGTATTACCTTGCAAAAGCTTTTACTGCAACTTTGACCAAAAAACAACTGCTGAACTCCTCACAAATCAGGTTTTTCACTGGTATAAACTGCAGTGGCACAACAGAGAGACAACAGTGTGCAATGGCCCACATTCTTCTGTACAGTTCTGCAATGAAGACTAGAGCATCAGGAAAGAAGAGAGGAAAAAAAATAGCTTCCATTCCTGTTTTCTTGCTTTGCAAACACAACAAATCTCACAGTTGTAACCAGTTCCCTGCCAAGCAGCTCAGCAAAATTCCTTCTTTCAGATTGATCTTTATGAAGTTTGAGGGATTTTCTGCACATGGGTTCCATACCTTCAAAAGCAAGACTAGAGTCATGTAGGTAATTTCAAGCTTGGATTATTTCAAGTTCAGTGAACTTTCTCTGTGCTGCCTTATTGGTTTATTAAGCCACACACAGGCATAGTTAAAATTCCAGCTTTCCACACAAATTGAGACATTGAAACATAGCAGGAACCATCTCTAAAAAAAGTAGGCTCCAGAAAGAGCTCAAGGCAGAATAGATGATGCGACTTTGTAATGCATATATTATAGATAACTGGCCCCACATTATAACTGTAGATAACTGGCTCCCTATATAACATTTTATGGAGAGGAAAGGAATTAGGTTCCTCCAAGTCACATATCAACTAAGCTGGCTAGAAAGGAAATGCTCGGTCTCCATCTCAGCTCAAAATTCACACACAGTCCTGACACCTCTGGGACAGCAAGCACCTCCATGTCTATACCACTTTGTGTGGATGAATGTCAGCCCACTCAGTATGCTTTATCACTTTGAACCAGTAGGATCCAGTAATCCTGCTAGTAGGGCTTTTTGGATCAGCCTCAGCATCATGTCAAGATGGTCAACTGATTTTCAGGTTCAAGCTCACGCTTGTACTAGAGCTCAGGGCAAAGAATACAGTAAGTTCACCTCTGCCTACTGTACACAGACCTTTAAGATTAGAAGAACAATCTTACTGAGACAGCTTACATGTTTACCTAAGTCAGCAGGCTTTTCCTGCAGCTATTTGGTAATGGATGCTCACAGAGGCAGGGCACACCAGGGCAAGCATGAAGGTATATTATTGCCTTCTACAAGCCCGTCTTGCCTTAAACAAAGCAAAGCTTAGGGGTCCTTGAGGTGGTCTGCGTCAAATCCTTCCAATTCATGCTCACCGATGGATTTTTTGCAGTGTTCATTTATTTGGTCTGCTAAAACAGGTATGGTTTTTGTCTCTGACATCATGTGTGAATGAGATCCACCATATAACATTGGATTGTGAGCAAAAGTAATTCCCATCCTTTTAAACTTGTTTGAAAAGTGTATTTGCTCCTCTCTGGCTCTTACATCATCAGAAGGAATAAAACAGCATTCCCTACCTGCCCTCAACTTGCTCCTCATGCCGTTCAAGCTGTTTTGTTTTTTTTTTTTCTATCAAGTCTTTTCTCATCAATAAACTGCTCCATTTCACCCATCAAATTACTATTGCTCTATCTGCCTTCTCTGACTTCTATTTGTTTCTCTGAGAAGCAATATTTCTACAGTTTTCTGTAGTGACTACTACATCTCTCTCCAAATGGGCAATCACTAATGCACAGTCCTTCCTTGCCTGAGTTAACTGCAAAGTAACGCAGATGAAGAAAAGCAGCCTTATGAACATGGAATTGCATCCCTCATTTTACAGCCCATCCACTCACTACAAGCTATCTTTTTGCAACTCCACAAGTTATTTTAATTTTGAATAGCCTAGATACAAGTGTCATCACAACATAGTTCATTTCCTGTTTCCAAACAACGTCAAAGCACACATTTAGCAACAACCATTCTGGGTCCACAGGAATCCCTGATAATATCCCTTTAGACCAAAACCTGACCATTTGCCTCTGGTCTTACTCTTTAATCAGTTATTAGATCAAGAATCTTTACCCATTAACTGATTCAGTTTACTTTCTTCTAGACTCAAGATGAAGAATTCTGTTCAAAAAGAGAAGCAAATGCAGCTACATTATGCCAATCAGATCAGAAAATAAACAAACAGCTTTGGCAGAGGAACCAGAAGTAGTGTGACTAAATACTGCCACTTCAGCCCATCTCCAGCCTTGAGCAGTTTTTTACAGTCAGGCTTAGGGATTTGTCTGCATATCAATAGTAAATCCAAATCCCTAGAGGATTCACAGTTATCTCAAAGCTCACATGTATTGGAAATTAAGCACTAGCCACCACCCCCTAAAGCTGTAACATACCATTTGCTTTTGCTTGGGGGTTAGTTATTAGTGGTCCAGAGAGATTGGCTGTAAGAGGACAGGAGTTTTGATAATTCCCAGAGCGTTGCTGAAGGTTGAGGTGTGAGGGAAAAATGTGCCTTAGCTACGTATAAATTAAGTTTCCCTTTATTGCAGGTATAACTCAAATACAGTACAAAAATAGAGGTAGCAGGCGCTGCTCAGATTTCTTTCCATCTACTTAGATTAAACAGATTTAAATATACTTAGATTAAATGCAGTCAAAGCGTGCCTCAATCACTGCTTCCACTTGACTGCTTAGAGACTTATGCTACCTTCCATCTGCCAGTTAACTCTGACACAGTGACTGCCCTGCACCACTTCACCAGTAAGGCCAGCATGTTCCAAATGCCTGCAGGAAAAAAGGAATGGCTGCACAAGGGAGAAAAGAAGTGAAGGTGCTCACAGTCCCCACTGGATGAAACCAGGTTGCTAAGGAGGATCCAAAGAGACTTAAATTATTTTAGCCCACTTGTAAGGTTTCATGCAAAGCACTCACAATGCAGGAAAAAAGTCTGGGCACTCAGCTGCATTTTATTTTTTTTTTAATTCCTGCAATTCCCCCTCAGTTCACTGGGCTGTGCAGACAATCATTTTCTACACAGCCCAATACCTCCATTTGTTGTCTCAGACGTCTTCCAATTTCAAGCCCGGTAGACTTCAGTTCTGCATTGTTTTTAAAGAAGCACTGTAAATCTATTCAAGTTCACACACGTCTCTAAATTAAAGTGCACTTCTGAAGCTTTCGCACCTTCTCCTCTTAAAAGCATCAACATCCTTGATCTGAGAGGAAGAATACAACTGTTCTTCAGTATCAATGATTTTGATCATAGAAAGGACAATACAAACAGAAATTTGTTTTCCATAGGAATATATTTAAACAGCAATGCAAAATACTTGTAAAACAAAAAGGTCCCTCTTCTGTGGATGAAACAGAAATTGTTGCTAGCACAGTTTTTCTAGAGCAAGCAGCACAGACAAAACTTCTCCCGGAAGTTGTAAATAGGACACGACTATAACAAGAGACCACTGTGCTAAATAAAACAGCTATAGCCTGGGTACACCTTGTGGAACAGAAAGTACCATGGTGAACTGTGTTTCAACCCCAGCCCTTTGCAGGGCTGAAGTAAAATTGAGAGAGTTCCAAATGCATGCCAAATAATTTATATGAGAATTGAGCCTCATATTGACCAGGACCAAGAAGTGCTGGGCTATAACTCAAGCCCAAAACATTTGGATTTTTTCTGTCTTTAGGAACACTAACACCGATATCAGCAGAAACATTTTCAGAAAACCATTTCCTTCCCACACAGAGAACAACAGAAGAGAATGTAACCCCCAAAAAAATGATAGCATAGATCAATTCAAGCTTTTATTGACTCCATAATGACAACAGTTTTGTGTTTTCCCATAGAATGTTATCATAAAGTGCTCAAGGCCCCACTTTAGTTGGGTAATACCCTTTCTGCACTTTATAGGAAATAACCACACATTTACAAGTTCACCAAAATGTGAACTAGCACTTAACACAGATAAGCTTCTAAGCAGTAAGTAACGAGGAAACAACTTTGTTCTGTAACTAATTTTAGGCACATCTTTCATGGAAGCCACAGCCACAAGGTCTGCTGGACCAGAGTGATTTATATGATGACCCCAGGAAAGAAAAAAAAAACAACTCTTAAATAATCCCACTGTACCAACAATTTTCTCACCTATAACATCCTGCAGAGTCCATAGTTTGTATCAGGTAAAACAGCTGTGCAGAAAGGTCACCTGTCTCCTTTGCTGCGAAAGTAGCACAGAAATAGTGGACTGAGATGGCCTCCTTGTCTCTTAAGAGACAAGAAACCCTGGAACCGCACTTGCACACCTAGACCCAGCAGCCTTATTGAGAAAGACCAGTGACTTGCCAATATTGCTAATGAGACATCAAACCTATCTATTTGAATAACAAGAGCTTCTACAGCTACTCACATTGCTCATCTCCCTGCCTTAACTGACCCCGGTTCATCCAGCCCATGGGAATTAGCTCCCAGCCTCATCTCTGGGGCAACAAGAAGGGGACACTGCACCTACATGATGCTTTTCCCTTTGCGCAGAGAATTTTTGCCATCAGAAACTGCTGAGTACTTTTAGTACTAATTTGTACTAACCACACTTTTTGAAACCAGCTGCTGAAAACAACACCCCGAGACAGATTCCTGTTGTAAGCAAAAATTTCAGACCTTACACTCACAGGAATAAACCAAGTCATGCATCATCTGTTCTGCCCTTATATCACAGTCTTTCCAAAACATCCAGATGATGGGCAATTTCTCTCCTTTGAAGAGATATAAATCCCAGCCAAGAACTCTGTAAAGGGTTAACCATACCAATCCCTGTACTTTCTCCATATCCCCACACCTCCAATGCTCTTGCTAAGAGCACAATCTTCAGTTTTAAAAATAATCTTTTCTAACCTGATTTAAAATAACAATTTCCTACTAAAATACAGGGCCATGAGAGCTGCTCTTGGTTCCTCACAATTGCATACAGTCACCAGAAAGGAGAGCAGAGAAGAGACAAAATAAATCCTTTCAGATGCTTTCTTTAAATCAACATAACAAAGACTTTTGGCAGTGGAGCACTGCGCTCCTCATAGGAGCCAACGGACTCCAGCGATACATGCACAATTCAGAATGATTAGAGCAACATTTTCTACCCGGAAACCGAGGGAAAACCTTGAGTTAAGGGAATTTCAGTAAATACGGAAACACCTGGCGAGTTTCATTCAAGATCTGTGCAGGCAAGGCAAGAGTAGGAGTTAGGCAAAGGTTTCCTACCTCGACACTGCTTTTGATTAATTACAGTGAAAGTGCAGTCTTTCATCGACTATTTTAAAGTACAATAAGATTATTACAGGAGAGACTGATCCCTGAGAAGTTACAGTAGACACCGATGAACCCAGATACCCACTTAAATTTCTGCTTTTCCTCCTCTGTGTTCCTCAGAAATCATCTCTCCATTTCATTTTGGGGGGTTTTGTTTCTTGTTTTTCCAGCTGCGGTAAAGCTGTTTAGATATCCTCACTGGAAAATCCACAGTGACTTTTATTCCTTGGAGAAGCCCCACAGCTTCAGAGCACATCACAATATGTTGAATTTAGACCATTTTTGCCAGCAAGAGTTACTTGACATTTAGAGAACGTCACCATGATACATAGTCCCTGGTGCACCAAAACCTACTTAGAGACTTTTTTTTTTTTTTACATCCTTTACAGTCTCTACAAAATACTTTCTCCTCTCCCTTTTTTCAAATATGGATTTACTGCAAGTGAAAACTGCCCTGCTGACAGGCCTACGAAAAGTTCTACTTCTCAAAAAAAAACACACAGGCAAGCAAATAGATGGGAATTTCTACCTTCAGCTTTATCTGTGTTGATACTATCATTTAAAGGGATCACCTCCCCTTAAGGAAGAGGGTGCTCAGCATCTAAAGCTCACAGAATTTTTTATCTCCCTTGTTCAGTTGGACTGCCCTTTAACACCAGTGCTGAGAGCAGGGGATTGTGGCAGCATCCAAGAATTGCCAACTACACAGATGACCCCAGTCTCCTTTAAAAGAAACCACAGCACTCTGTATACACACGCTTTCATGTGCTTGCAGCACTGGGCACAGGCACAAATGCTTCTCTGGGGTTTCAGAAGAACACATCCTTTCTGTGCTTATCTTTGAGGATTTGGTTGCACTGGGGTTTTTTGAGACTATTTGAGCGTTAGGAACATTTGATGAAGCAGCCCCCCGCACACAGATCTCCCAGAAATCACAGAATAAGGATACCCTGGTGAGTTATATTCATCCATCTCCAGGGCGAGATTTAAATCTATGTACTGCTTCAGATAAAAACAAACAGGAATTTAAGAACCTGCTATCTAAAATGAGCATTTCTTTGGCAAGCCAGAGATGAGAGCTGGCAGAAATAACAGTCACTTCCTAATTTTTATTGTCAACGTTTCATGGCACGTATTTCAAGTCCCGACACCCAACTTACTCAAAGAGAGTCTGAGAAACCTAGTAACTCAAGTCTACTGCACTACAGTAGTAGTCCTCATTCCATGTTCATGTGTAATCCCACATCTGTGCAATTTCATTCTTACAAAGTCTAACAGGTGTAAGATTCCTCCTTTCAAATGAAACAGTAATTTGATCCTAGAATTATGCCCAGCCAGCCATCACCCATCACTGCTATCCAGAGACTCTCGTTCAGTCCCCTTGCAGTGGCAAGGCATCTTGCCCATCTCCTGATGGCCAGGATCTTGGCTGCTCCATTTGGGAGGCAGATCCCACACTGGTTCCTTTTTCAATTGTCACGAACAGCTGCTGATTTTTCAGGATATATCGTGTGTCCTCATCAGTACCTCTGCTATTTCACACTTTATTCCATGCAGTAACCTGAAACGAGCATCATCCGGTCTAGGTGATCTGTCACCTCTCGGGTTCTCAAGTTGCTTTATATAAACCAGGCATGCACAGATCAAAACCCAGAGTATTCAGAGTAAGCAATATAGAGTAATGTTTTGCTCCTGATGTAAAAATCATGAGTTTGCTTTCAACAAACATTTCCATACAAGGTTAACAACTTGATTTTAAATTCAATCATACTGGAAAACTGACGTTTGCCTTGAGATCACCACAGACGCACATAAATCAGAGCTTGCCATCCTGAATGTAATAGCAAACTACTGATGTCTTAAATTTTTTAAACACAAAAATAGAGTATATTTCTCAGATTAAAAATTGTCATCAGACTACCAGCTTCCTCACTGGTATTTCTGATCACTTCTCCCCCTCATTTCAAAACAAAACAAAGAGGAAAAAAGAAAAACCACAAACAGACCCAATACACAAATACCAGTAGCACAAATCTAGATTTTGGGCAACCAAGGACTGACAAAAGAGCTTTTACTATAGAACAGTTGCTACTGTCATGTTTAAGGAGCTACGATAAACTAGACCTTCAGTTTCAGACCAAGGAGAAAAAAAATAATCTTCCATTTGCCTGTACAGTTGCAGATTAGCCTCCTATAAAAATGTCCTAGGCTAAGTTATTAAAAATATTTATCCTAAAAAAAAAATTATGAAATGTTGAACATAACATATATATGCATTTTACACATGAGGAAACAAGAACACATACACTATATCCACTGTTTCCAAAATGAGGAGAATGAGAGTGTCACTTCCTACTATGCACAATTTCTAAGTTAATTTTAAGTTAAAAGTTCAGCAAATAGACATAAAAGGGACATCATTTTCAAAAACTGTTATGTACCCAGGCTCAGCAAATTAGCTTAGTGGTCTCAATGTGGGTATCCAACATTACTGTAATACACTTAACATGATTAAATATTTACAATATGCTCAATATATTTAATGTAAATATATTAATATAAATATATTACATATTACATTTATATTAAATATTTACAATATACTCAATTAAAACTTTATATGCATTCAAAAAATACACTATTTTCACTAATAAAATCAATAGAAGTGAACTTTTATCTCCACAGAGAACAGTCCACCTAGCCAGTCATCCAAATAGCTGATACAGATAATAAATCCAGAATTATGCCAGACTCAGAAACATCTCTTCTTGCCCCTTTCCTCCAACAGTTACTCCCACTGTTGCAAGGGGAAAGAGAGAGAGAGAATCTCAACTCTCAGGTTGGGGTCTGCTTGGGGTTTTGGTTTTTCTTAGGGTTTCAGCTTATCAATAGTGCTGGATAAAATCAACTTATTACAGTCAAGATAAGAGCCTTCTGAAAGCATGTGGTCAGACAACAGCACTCTGCTCACATGCGTGAAACCTCTTTCTGAAAGTTGAGCCCCCAAACGTCTGGATTTGATTCAATCATCTATGCTTTTCCAGGACCTTATTCAGAGTTTTCCAGGCTTTCTACTGCACAATTTGTCTGTACCTTCCACGAGGATCAGCTCTCCTCCTACTCACAAAGGGAATACTTATGGCCCAAAGGGAATCCTTATCCTTCCTTGTGTAGGTCTGTCAAAACCTCAAGGGAAGGTTGGCAAAGGTCTATGCTTATGAAACAGTCCCCATGCCAAGAGAGAACAATAGAGACGCAGAAACAGAGAGATAAAACTGAAAAACAACAAATCATTGAACTTTCTAGTACTGAAGGGAGTACTTTCTAATTCTCTAGAGATGTTTCAGCAGTGAAGGAATTTGGTTTTATCTTAGATGACCTATACATCAGTATTAATTAGTAGTCATTAGACTATAATTTCCCCTGGAAAACAAACATACTAGGGAAAGGAGGACTTTCTAAATACTATGAATTTAAAATGAGGCACAATTCTCATACACACAACACTCATAATTTTTCCACTGCCGTGTAGATGTATATTTCACTTAAAAATGACTGAATATTCAAAGATAAAAATGTGATTTCAGAAGTCCAGTTCCTGTATGTGCACACTGCTATTTTGCCTGCATGGAAAGGCATAAAATGTGAAGAACAACATCCTCTAAATGAAACCACAGCATCACACAGTTCTGCTAGTTTTGCTATTACTTTGTTCTGGAGAACACATTTTCAAAAACAACCTGAAGCTTGTGTCTTGTTGAGAACAGGACGCAATCGTACGCAGGAGGTGAAACTAGGTTTGGAAGATAAGTTCTTTAAGTGATTGTCTGAAATATTCTCTCTTCATCAGATCAATCTTAAATTGCCAGCTGAGGGTGGAGAATTATTCCCCTGCCTCCTTTAGAAGTGACAAATGAAAGCAATTTTCTGCAGTGGGAAAGGGAGAGGAGTTTTCAGTTTTCATCAATACATGTCAATACAGTATTAATATAAATGTCTCTTTTAATACCTCCACAAGTAATCTCAAAGAGTCAAAAAGTAATTTTTTCTGTTATATGACGAATAAACTGCACTTAAAGACTATTGATTAACTAGTTTTTTTGTATAGAAATCTATCTTCTGTTAACAACATGAAGTTCTTTTGCTTTACTAGTTAATGACTATTATTTGCTATGAAACCTTTTTTTATTTTGTTTTAAGTGTGATTGATGAAACCAAGCACAACTGAATAGCAGGATTCCTCTAGTCCACGCTTGGTATGATGCAGAAATTGTTGCAAAGGTCACACGAGCAAATAACTTCCTGCCATTAGCATGTGCCTGGAAAACAGGGGAGAGGGTCTAACAAAGGCAGATGGAGTAAGAGGGGGGAAAAAAAAATAAATTAAATCCAAGCACAAAAAGCAGAATGTCACAGGAACCAGTGAAAGCTGTAACCAAGCCTGATCTAAAGCCCCCCACAAACGATGGCAGTCTTTCCAGATCTGTCAGGAAGCCCTGTGTCAAACCTCTGCTCAGCTTCACAGGCAAGTTGAATTCCTAGTCCTTTGTTTGGCACAGGCAGGGATGTCTTTCCAAAGACTGTTGAATTTTGAAGGGAATCCGATTCCTTCCTTCTCAGCCAGGAAAGACCCCCAATTTTTGTAACAGAGACCTTTTCAAATGGGGAGGAAAAGGTAATCCATGGACACCCAAGAGGAAGAAATCACAACACTCAGGTGTAAGAGCCACCCAGCAATAGAGAGCTATTGTTTTTCAGAAGCTAATTCAAACATCCGTTACTGTAGTCCAGAAAAGCAGTATAACTGATGACTACAAACAAAAACACTGGAATTGCTGAATGCCTACTGTGCCATCCCTCTATCCTTCCCCCAAAGCCTCTCTTCTCTCCCCATCTCAACTCTCACCATTTCCTACAGCGCTCTGTGTGCACAGTACTGAATGACATGAGCAAACATGATCCAGCGCAATCAGTGAGCTGTGCTGAACACGGTGCATCTGAAAACATCAGCAGATATAGCATCACGCATGATAACTGTCATTCTTCACGTATTATTAGAGGAAGGAGATTCAGAAAGCTGGAAACACATTCAGTGCTTGCAGACGGCAGTCAAGCAAGACTGGCCATTATGTCACTGAAAAGCTTAAAATTCAACAGTTCCTAAGAACCCACTTACCAGCTATCCAAGGAGCCTGGCACAGACAATTTACACCTGTTCTGTTTCCTGCTGCTTTTGCAAAAGAAATCCATGCATCCCACACTCATAACTTCCAGGAAAAGTAGAGGGGGGGGAAAATAAAATAAAATAAATCTGAAAGTCCAGCACCTCAGAGAGCCAGGCAAGGTAGAAAAACAGAGGTGTCCAAATTTTGAGGAAATCTTCCCCAGTTTCAACTTATAAGCCCCTTCCCCCCTGCCTCCCACCACAGTATGTCAAACTGAATCAGGGCAATCTAAAGCAGGAGGAAGAAGAAGAAGTATCAAAGGCCAATTCTTGTAAGAGAGAAATGGCGCTTGCAAGCCGGTCAGTGTGAGTCTGCCGAAATGATGTATGGCGAGGTGGGGAGCGTATATGTGCACACACATGCACACAGACGTCAGACCCTTCCTTGGAAGTGGATTAGGCGGCAGATGGTGTCAGAACCTGAGCTGCAGTCAAGAGCAGAGTTCACGCTGTCCTCCTCCCCTGCGCTTAGAGAGGAAAGCAGCAAAGTCAAGCCATCAAAAAAAAAAAAAGGGGGGGGGAAGGCTGATAAATAACTGACAATCAGTTGCCAATTGGCAATGAGTGGAACAACACCCCTTCTTCTCCCAGGGTCCTTACAGGCAAAATCCTCTCTGAAATGAAACAAAAGAGGAAACAAATGTAGACGTGCAATCTCCGAGCGTAAGAAATACCAGAGGCTCAGTTTTTCCCAGGGAAACTAGAACCTGCTATTACCAGCCCAAATACCAGAAGCCAGGACAGAGAAGGGGGAGGAGAACACCCAGCTTAAGGTCTGTTAAAAGCAAAGGGAAAGATTAAAAAAGAAAAAAAAAAAAAAGATAAAGAGAACTAACCAACTGCCTTTGATTGCCAACACAATGAAAATAAACGAGGGAAAAAACATTTGGGAGGGATGAACCAGCTGAAAGCAGTCACAATGACTTTGTGCAGGCATCCCTGTTATTAACAATTATTACAGATAATAAGGGTTTTCAGGCTGAGCAAAAGGATCTTTTCCAGTTCCTAAAACCTCATCTCTCCCTGTCCTATCACCTACCTCCCCCTTTTCTCTTTTCTCTGAGCACCTGCTTTGCATAGCTTTCCTTGTATTATCATTAGCTTCATGGATAATTGATAGCTGAGCTCGTCCAGCTGATGCTAAGAAAAGAAGACAAGGTGGTTAGACACACGCCTGCTATAAATAGACACACAACATGGCCAGCGTTTGCCAACATCTGACAACGCCTTCCCTCCTGGGTCCTAAAGTTAGCTAGTTTCTGAAAGTCAGGGAAGCAAAGGAGAGCAAGGTAAAACGCTTTCAATTAATTTTGCAGAGATTGAAGGGATAAAAATAAGAGTGGGGTTTTATATTTTTATGATGTGCTAAAAATAGCCACTTTATGAAACCTTCAGCACAGTTTAAAAGCCTTTTTTTTTTTTATTTCCTTCAGTTTTTTCAGCAGCAACCATGAAGCTCAAAATATTTAGCTGGTGCTGGGGTCACGCTTCACCAGTAGGGTCACAAAAAGATCTCTGCTGAACACAGTGTGC
>VZRU01009536.1:113875-144969 GCA_013398155.1 Pedionomus torquatus | reverse complement strand
CCCACCCCCGCAAAAAAAAAAAAAAAAAAAAGAAAAAAAAACCCACACAACACTTTTCTGCTGAAAAACCACACTTGTACCCACACTCATCCCCTCTGATTTTGAGATGGGGTGATCTGAAGACCAGAGAAGAAAACTGCTCTCCAGGCTTCATCAGATCTGGGAGAAGGATCCTGTGTCCTAGAACCTCCCAGAGCAGAGGGTGACACCTAAATACCATATCCACAAGCCTCAACTAATGCCCCTTCTGTACTTGCCACTCACCTTCTAAGGTCCCTCCATCTCACCCTTACTCCTCCCCTTCAAATCAGAGAGGCAACGTAACTCAGGACCATCTGTAAAACACTCTGCCTCGTGACTTTGAGGCCTAGCTGAACCAACATGCAGAATTCATCCTCTGCTTTTGGTGCTGGTTACACAGAAATGTCGTTCTTCAGCAAAGGAACTGATGCTGCCACTGCAGCTGGGAAGAGAGCATTTTAATCCAAAGTGTTGGGGCTCTGAGCTAAACCATTTCACCATCACTTCCCCTCCCCCGGCTTCCTCCCCAAATCCTTGAGGTGCTTCTTCTGGTAGCCAGTTGCCATAGGAACCCTAATCTTTATCTGTTTTTCTTGTTAAATAAGCTGGCATCAGTAGTCTCCTTTATGGGCTGCTCAGTCCCTCTCCTCTCTTTAGCCTTCCCTCCTTCAAAAAGAGATTAAAAAAGGAAAAAAAAAAAAAAAGAGAGAATAACATTTGACAACCCCCTTTTCCTCCCCGCTCCTCTTGTCCACAGCTTCTATAAGCTTTTCAAGTCCAAAATCCAGGATTTGGCAGAAGCAGCCACCATGATGCAGAGGGATGCATTAGGCCTGTGTGTGCTCTGGATTCAGCAGATAGGAGAGGAGGCAGAGCCAAGACAGAGAGCAACAGGTAGGATAACACATCTTGGGAGACAAACCTTACAATGACAGAGACACCTAAACTCAATTATTTTAGATGAAAGCTTTCCAACAACACTTCCCATGACACCTCCCTCCTCCTGCAGTCCCCAACATCAGCCTTGTCTTACCTCCCTACACTTACATGGTGCAATTTTAATGCCATTAGAGAAGGAATGCTCTGAAAAGATGTTTCAAAGGCATAAGCTAAAAATGGAAAGCAAAGAAAGCTAAACACACAAGTAACACCAAAAAGATATGTCTGCAGTGGCCTTGAGATTTTTAACATGAAGCAGGTTTTTTCCCCTTCTATGGGCCAGAGATCTAGGCCAGAATTATGTAGTTTGCAAGCAAACCTTATTTCAGCTGGTCCTAAGCCAATCCTTAGGAAGTGATAACTCCCACTCAGAGACACTTTTTCTCCCTTCCCCCTCCACCCCCTTCATGTGTTTGCTTGAAGGAGAGACAAAGAACTGAAGTGGCAAAGGATATTGGGTAAAAGCAAAAAGTCATCTGCCTTTGTGTGCACATGCAATAGTCTAACCCCACTTTCTATCTCAGGCATATACATATACTAAATGCATAGATTCTGAAGCTGTTCTTCCTCTCATAATGCTTTCTAATGCAACAAATACCATCCAGAGAAAGAACAACCTTATTTTGTTTATTCACCCGGAGAAAAGACCTAGAAAATTATTAGTATCAAAATGATAAAGAACAGGCAGAAGGGAAATCTCAAGAGGCTGAATTCCCACAGCATCCAACACTAAAGCAGGCTAGCAAACTGGAAACCTATTTACCTGAATCTGAAATAACTAGATACTCCTTTATTTACACCACAAAAACAAAACAAAACAAACAAACAAACAAAACAAAAAAAAAAAAAAACCAAAAAAAAAAACACCAAAAAACCTCACACCATAGCCGAGGCATCAGTTTCAGGATCATTTGGGCATACCCAGGGATCTTCAGCAGCTGTTCACTGGCAGATGAATCACAGTCCTCGCAGAAGAGACTTTGCAATGCTCAGCCTGCCTCCAGAGGATAAGGACACAGCTCTGAAAGCAGTTGGGCTGCTGATTTCTAGGTAAATTGAGGCTTGGGCTGGGCTGTGTTTAACTGAAAGACCCAGCAGCTCTGGCAGACCAGCGCCAGAGAAGCAGCTGCTGTTACAACGTGTTTTACAACTACTTGCCCTATTGCTGCATTTTGCATGTAGGTCCCCTGCTTGTTCCAGCACCCATGGATGCTCTCACATCTCTACTCAGCAGGACTGCAGCTAGGCTTCCTACTACTGTCTTAGAAATATGCCTTCTTAAATTAGCAGCCCTTTAATTAAACCTCAGAGTTCAGGCATAACTCAGTGAAGATTCAGCCATCCAACTCCACTTATGCAAACTTTACCCTCTCTAGTCCATACTCTGTCAAACTGTAATCTCTTAGGATCCAGACCCTCTTGACATCCCTATTGCTTCTCAGTCCCAGGAGGGTTGGAAATAGCGTGCAAGCAGCCTCTCTGGGGATATTTATCTGTGTGTGTGGTCAGGCCCAAAAGTAGCAAGAAGAGACAAGTGAATAAAATAACATCAAGTAAAAGTTCAGCTAAGGTTCATTCATATTCTGTATGAAGGCATTGCAAATTCCTACTTTAAGTGAATCTGTCCTCTCTCAGAAGTCTCTTCTCCTTCATAAACATGGTCCTTGTTCTTCAGGAAAGCAATTTTTAAATTCAACCTAAGTTTTTTCTCCCACTCTACTTTGCATTTTCCATTTCTCTGTGACGGCTACTTTTTTGAAGAGGTACACACCACACAGGATTCCCAAGTGGCTGTGCTAGCCCCTTTTTATAATGTATATTCCAGGCTGACAGAGTGTACAAATCAGCAGTAAAACACTGTGGGGGTTATTTCTTTTGCTTCAATCCCCATGAGCCTCCCACTTCCAGTGTTGCTCAGAGATTCATAGCTGAAGAACCTTAAAAGAAACTGAGTTAAAACAATCAGGATTCCTCTGAGTTTGTAGCTGAACTAGAAAGATGTGGCTGGGGGCCGAAGGGAAAACAGTGCAAGACTTATCCAGTAAGCATTAATCATTTCTGTTTATTTGAAATTAGGCTTCCAGTCACTCAGAAGGCTTGCATGCCCTATTCTCACAAACTTCATGAGGCAAACATCACAATGAAATAAGTGAGCATTGCAAAGAGCTCAAGGGCATCTTAGCAAGAGCTTGGCACAGCAGTTTTCATTGCTTTGCCCTCCCAAATCAGCCTGTGCAAAATTTTCACAGGGTCCTCCTCAGTTTATGAATCCCTAATGCACTAAGACTTCTCTGCCACCACCCCCACTCCCTCAGTGACTCAGACGTATTAAGATAACTTCTCTTGTTTTAATTTCTCACCTCCACCACACTCAGTGCATTAAGCCACACACTCCTGCACATATGTAAAACCCTCCCCCAACCACCCTCTCTCATCCAACATTCCTCCCACGGTTCTTGCACTCCCCCATCCTGGGATTGACAGAGCCAGTCAAAACCCACCCAAGCGAGCTCAACCTTTACTTACACTCCTGGCTTCTCTCAGGCATCCCATTGTGAGCTGGTGCTTGTAGACACTAGGACAAACAGGTCTGGGGTAGGAGTAGAGATCTCCTCTTCCCTCAACACAGGGTTTTTTCAGGGTTTGTCCCATACAGAAGGTCAGCCATGCCCAGGCACGTGGTGGGGAGAGCCCACAGCACTGCAATGCAGCTGATTATGTGCTATATGAGACGGAGGTTTGAACCATAGGCTGTGTCCAAACCACAGTCATAGTGTGCTGTGGACTGCTTTTGAAGCCTACTGGCTCCTTTGCAGGGCAAAGCTTTATCCCACATAAAAAGAGGGATTGTATATTGCTACTTACCCAAATTTTAAGAGGTTTCAGACAATAAAAGCAGCTCATCAGGTTTTACGAGCAGCAGGTACCATCAATAGGCAGTGGTGCTTGGGTGGTCACTATTGGTGACAGCCATCAGTAACAGGAGGCTGAAGCAAGACAGAAACACCTATAGTCTTTCCACCCCTGGGTCCCATTGCCTGTGCTGTCAATAGAAGGACCGTGAGCTGCAAAGAAACACTGGCACTGAATGGGAAAACAGGCTTTTGCTAAAGCCAAGGATTTACTCAGATTAGCATCTCGGCTGCTGCACAGGGCTCTGTGCACATGCTTGCACTTGCTTTTGCTCCTGCTTCTCCACGATAAGCAACAAGTGGGAGGAGCAAGATATTCATGAAGAAGTATGATGGGGAAGAAGCAGAGAACATGTTCCTGGGATATTCAGGGATAAGTGTAGGGAGAGTTGTCAGCCTGGATCAAAAAGGGCCTCAGGAGTGGGAGACAGAGGGCTTGCTGAGCTGTAGGTTGCATAGGTAGAAACAGGGACACACTTCTAATTCTGGCAGCATCAGGTGGGAGTAGGTTGAAGCAGAAGTGCACAGATCAGCTTTAAATAGGGACTCTGCATCCTTTGTACTAAAGGTAGCTGCTCTTAAAAAAAAATCATCTTCTGTCACACTTTTGTACTGGTTAAGAGAGACAGAGTTCCTTTCTGAAGCATACTTCTGTGCATCTTCACTGGCAAACTGCTGGAAACTCCCGGAGTAAGGCAAACAGCTTCACTTTAAGTGGAAATTATTTTTGCTGTTTTGCTGATCTGTACAGCTGTTTGCCACGCATCCCTTCTATTGCAATATTAGGGTGTTTCTTGAGCAAACACTTCCACATCTGACCCACAATGTGCATAAGCAAGTGGCCTTGCTGGAGACCTGGGAGAGAATTTAAACTGTGGATATCTTGGGTGAAAGATCCTTCATTGATCACACTGCAACCCTTCCCAACCACCTTCTCCAGTTAAACAGGTTTCTGATTTGCGCCCTGGACGTCAGACTTGCTTTGTTCCTTAGAGAAAGACACAGAGTACATATCTTCTTCTTAGCATCTAGACATACAGCACACAAAACACCAAGGTGAAACAGAGTTAGGGAGAAGAGACATAAGAGAAAGGTTGCTCTCTTCATTTCTTCAGTATTTTTGTTGGGTTGCAATTTCACACTCTGGTAAGTTGCTGGCTTGCTTTGTACAAAGTGATATTTAATCATCATAATTACAGGTCCTGAAAACTGGACAGAAGACCTACACATTCATTATTCAGGGACATCATTAAGATGTTAAGATTACTGCTGTTAAGACATCAGCAGTAACAGAGAGACAGCAGCTAATCTAAGACACCTCATGTTTGAGCCTGAAGCTATCATTCCTGCAAGAGAAGGAGATACCAACATCTGGACACATACTAACCTAGGCCTTCTTCTGTGATGAGTTGCCCATAAGTGCTTCAGCTCCCATTAATTATGATGGTGTTTCTACAATGATGAGATGGCTTCTCTGTGGAAAAGGGCTCTCATCAGGAAATTGGTTCTATTGCAATTAACATCTTTGAATATTCAAATTTAACATCCTCTTTGAGCCTTCTGCCTTATTTCAGGAAGTTTGTGATCAATCAAGTCCCGAAATAGAGCTGGAGATCTGGGATTCAGAGAGGGGGAAAGGAATTTATGTCTGGGGACAGGAGGGTTAAGTACACAACAGCTTCAAAACTAGCTACTTGATGTCTCTAGCAGCATTTCAGCCTCCTGTCTTCATATGCATTATTTCCAACGAAGCTACCATCAACATCACCACTATTTGAAGTCAGAACAAGTGACGTATCCATTGCCTCAGTATTATGTTCAGGTTCAGCTGTAGAGCAGGAGCTGAGACACAAATAGCCAAAACCACAGAAAATACTCTGATGCTCAGGAGATTCAAAAATCACCTCCCAGGACAATTAATGTAACATGCCACACACTCTTTCCCCCCACACACACCTTTTTTGAAGGGAAAAAAAAAAAAAAAAGAAACTCATCAGTTTTTCATCAGTTTTCACCTTCTAGGGTACTCTGTAAGACTCTACCTTCTGCAGTACCTCACAGAACCAAGGAGAGAATGAGCACATGCCAATGGAAGAAACATCTTGCTGCTCTTGCTCTGGACCATATTGGATCTGAAACAGTCAGTACTTCCACCAGCAGCCCTGCCATATACCTAGCTCACAGGAAGAAGGTAAAAAAGTATTTCCAGTATATCCTTTTCTATAATGAAGGAAAACAGGTTTTCTATCCCAGCCATACAAAGAAAAGTATGTAGACCTACCCAACAATTTTTTCTTATCTTGTACCACAAGAAACCTGAACAGTAAATGCACTTATTTCATATCACTGTCAGCAACTGAGGAAAAAAGTAGCCAGAGAAAAGATCTAGCAAAAACTTCACTGCTAACTAGTTACCAAGTTTTAAAATAAAAATCACAACTAATGCCATCAGAAGACTAAATTTTATGGCTACTAGGTCATAACCATGAAATGGGATTATTTTTCTTAATAGTGTGAGAAAAATAAAAGAAATTTTGCTGAAATTTACAGAAATTTATATAACATTCAGTTATATAAAATTCTGTTTCCTGGTAGATGGTATTATAGCTCACCCAGCTTTAAAAAACCAACAAGTACTGAGTGCTTTTATACGACACAAATCACTTTAGCTTAGAGAAACACTACATTCTGTGAAATTAAAATAAAACATAATACCACTTTAGGTTCTACACTGCCATCTCTTGTCCTAAATGTCCAAAAAAAGGAAAAAAAATTTTCAGTGAAACTTGAAAAATAAGTATGAGAGGCACTCAGGTAGAGTGCAGAGTCTTGGACCACAGCTGCTCTTAGTCACTCACACCTATTCTAGAATCAACAAAACCTGCTTAAAAAAAAATCACATTTATGCAGTAGAGTGCAGTACAGTGACAGCAGGAATCACTGCGATTCTGTCAGATACAGGATATGAGCGTAAAAGTGAATAAATTTGCCTTACAGGCTTTACTACTGAGTCAATCTTTTTTTTCAGTGGGGGATGCTGCTGAGACAGAGACTTGGACAAAGATCAGTTCAAAGAAATATAAGAGGCAGAATAAGAGAAGTGGGAACTAGTGAGCTGATGGGTTTAAAAAAAAAAACAACAAACAAACAAACAACAACAACAACAACAAAACACACTGCTCAGCATGAGGTCTTAATAGCTGAAAAGGCAGGGCAGAGGGGGCTTGTGATGTTCAGCGCCTGCCTGTGAGTGGGCCCTCAGGCAGCAAGAGAGCAGCGTCAAACCTTCTGCAGTGGCGCACACTGTATCTTTCAGCTGAGCAGGTGAGATGAATGACATCAGATGAAGAGAACGCAGTTATCAATTAATATTTTTGAAGAGCTGCAGCAAATATTACTGCCCATTACTGAAAATTAGGGACCAGTAATTGGTGTTTCCCTTGTCTAAAATCATTCTTTATTTAATACCCTCTGTGCAGTGGCTTGTTGCAAACTCATCACCCTGCCTTCCAGATCACTGCAAAGTATCTGCACTCAGGTAGCCAAAGGGGCAGGCACAGAGGAAAGGTTGTTGCTTCACTTGCTTCTACAGGCAGCCCAGCTTTCCATGCCTGCTGCCAGTGGGTCAGCGGCAGAGAACACCTGCCACGCTCAGAACATCACACCCTAAACTGCAAGGGGAATGAGAACTGCAGAGCTCACAAACATTAAGGAATCCTCGTTCTCAGAGCAGGTCAAATATGAGTCCTCTCACCCTTGATAAAACCCCTCTAAAATTTTTGTGCTTCGAGGCATATATTCACAAGAGGTTATTAAAAGCGTAACATTATTCAGAGTCTGTGAAGTCCTCTGTCACACCCCAGCACTTCCACTGTTCCATACCATACATCTGAAGCCACTTAGTCCTCAGTGACATTTAAAGAGAAAATTCCTCTTTAGCTCTTCACTCAAATTGCCATGGCAGAAACCAACAGCATGAACTCTTCACCCTTAAACAGCATCTTTGTTTCTCTACTACGTAAGCTTTGCTATTTTACATGTATGAACAACATGCTAACACACATTATGACAACTCAGACCATGTAAGTGCTCCACATAGGTGTACACACGTGGCAGCTTAGACCACAGATACATACATGCAAGCATATACAAAAGTTTCCAACCTCCGCATATTCCAAGGATGCTTGTCTTTCCACCGGTCCCACATGCCTGAGAAGTTCTGCTGACTCCTGCACCTCCTACCCCTGCACGTGGTGCCCGTCTTTCTTGCCAGCTGAAGGAGCAACCTAGATTAATGGCAGGGAAATTGTAGACCCAGGGAGGCTTGAGTAGTACCCTGTGACTGCCCAGTGTACTTGAGTGCGAAAAAGACGGAGGCGGGGAAAGAGTTGGTTCCTGATATGTCACTGGAACTGCTGTCATATCAGCGGGCTTCATTTCCCTTCCCATTTTTTTTTATATTTAGGTCAAAACACAAGTAGTTAGTTCTAAATGGAAAAAAAAAAACACCACCACACACCACAACACACCAACCCTCTTGGCTTTTTTTCCCATGGAAAACTTGAGTATGCTTGAACATCAGGGCAGCAAGTAAAAGCAGAACAAGAAAAACCAATACAATTTCCAGATCCTCCTGAAATCTTACTTTAAATCCAGGAGCGATGAACATCAAGAGTTAGAGTAGGTTGCTTTTGCCTCAAACAGATAACCACTACTGTGGCTATACTAAATGCTCTAAGTGCTGTACCCTTTCATAATCAGTAACAATGTCAGGCAAAGCACATAACACTCATTTTTGTAATACAGTATAATAATAATGATTACCTACACACTACCTAAACACTACCACAGTTTGCTAGTACATCTTTACACGAGTAGGAAGAAGCTACTACATTCATC
Source organism: Pedionomus torquatus (assembly GCA_013398155.1). NCBI lineage: Eukaryota > Metazoa > Chordata > Aves > Charadriiformes > Pedionomidae > Pedionomus > Pedionomus torquatus. The sequence continues at coordinate 136,198 of VZRU01009536.1, read as the reverse complement.
TTGGAAATATTAGGAGCTTTGTTTATACTCACACAAAGAGTCAGAGTGGATTCAAGAATAAATTTACTTAATTTACAATGCACAGCAATAGTCCATCCCATGCTAATGGCAAATCTTCTGCTTTTTGTCAATGTGTTCTTTCTATTGGGAGTTTGGATGGCTGTTTAGCTGATTCGTTTGCTATTTTGTGTCACACATCATCAGCTCTTCTCTGCTAGGGTTCTCCAGCTACACAGCTGAGGATTATCCCCTTGGGCTGATCATCCCTTTTCCAAAAGGGTAATGCTGTAGAACACAAGAAGCGGGTATAACAAGTCTGGAGAGCAAAAACATTTCATAGATGTCTGCCAACTCTTTAATCTTTCCATGCCCTAAATGCATGCTTTCCTTTATCTACTGACCTTCTACCACAGCGGCTGAGCTTCAGTGCACACAAAAACAAGTCTCCAACCCACAAGGTGATCACAGTATCCCACCTTCTGCAGCTTGCTTTGGCCTCACCACCCAAGGGCCTCCACAGTCTCACCTCTCAAACCCAGTTCCAAAGGCTGCTAAGTCAGCTCAGCCAGGTAGCAGTTCAGTTCTCCTTCCTGGGACATCATCACACACATTTTTCTGGCACCTGTGCTTAGTAGATCAAAGGACTTGCTGACCTGGGTTGCATCATTGACCTTCACCTTGAGTAACTTTACCTTTAATAACTGCTGACTCTGCTGTAAGTGACCAACTCGGGACACTTGGCATGATCCTCTCAAAGCACCACCTTCCATTTAGAGTGATCTCATCATTACTACTACTTTTAACACTTGCTATCATTTCTGCATGGAGATAAATAAATCCCCATCTTCTCTCCGAGACTGAGAGACTCTTCTGAAATACTTCCATTCAGCACTTTTTCCAAACAGCTTCTTTAACATGTCTTTTTTTAAAACCAAAGCTGACTCACGCTCTAATGCAAGATAGTCTGACTCACATTTAACACTTTCATCTCCACAGCTCATTTTGGCCAGCAACTAGCTCAGCCATATCCCTATACTACTTGTTAGGGGAAAGAAAGATGTACTTTAAACATCCATTCAGTTCCAGACCATGGAGAAACACTCAGGATAAATCTGCAGAGAAAGGAAAATTGTTTCAGCACCTAGAGACCTGTTACAAATTAGAACAGAAATTAAATTTTTCAGCAAGAGACAGATTTGCACTTTCATGTTCCCAGATTCAGATGAGAAGGGGGCTCCATACATGAGATATTTTGCTAGAGGGGTTTCTTTTTCTCATTTCACTTCATCAAAATTCTCATGGTAAAACTGAATGGTACTACTTCAGAAATGAAATAATCTAGTCCAGAAATAACTTCCCATTTACACATAATTTGTAGTGGAATTTACTACTTAATGCTTCTAAAGTATCTAAAAAGAGGAGCCCTAAAAAGCGAGGCCCAAATTTAGATCAGATATAAACTAATACTGCTTCACCCATGAGATGCCCCCAATTCAAGCAGTGAGGGCAGCGTCAGCATCTCCATTAGAGCCACACAACTCCAACCCAGGGAAGGCTCCTATGAGGTGGATCCAGCAATTTTCCAGAGGAATCCAAGGAGGAAAGGGGATCTTATTGACATTGATGGGATCTGTGAGACTGCTGGCCTTTAGCTTTCTTTGAAAGGTCTCCAGGTCAGACTCAGAGCTTTGCCTTTACCTTGCTGTGGAGATCACTAAGAAACCCAAAACATAGTCTTCACCCTTTTGGGAGAAAACTACTGTTGTCTACACACAGGCTTCTCAGTAACTTGTAAGTAGTAACAGACTTCAGTCCCAACTAAAGTGAAACAAATATAAACTCACAGTCTAGAATCGAAGTTAACAATTTGGTTTGGGTGGGTTTTTTCAATCATCTTCTGATTAGAGTGAAAAAGAGATAAGAGACTGGGACAGAAGAGGGGAGAGATTTTGACATAACGACTGGAAATTGATTTTAAGTGGCAGAAGGCAAAACAAGCTCAGCTTATTACCACGTTTTGGGAAGCAGAGTGTGAGAACCTCAAGACACTCATATAAACACATGTAATGAAGCATTTTTGTTCACGATTCTTGCCTAGATACCAACAGAAAGAAGAATTCCTCTTGCTTCATGTACTTCCTCTGTGCTCTGGCAGAGATGAGCACTTAGACCCACTGCACCTATGTGTTTTTTGAGTTCAGTCTGTATTTAATGTCCCATAAGATCACAAAGACACACACATTCAGCAGACACTTTTGCAGGCCAAGCAGGCAGGCCTGGTCTCTAGAAAACCTCTGCCTGGAGGCAGAGAGCACTACTGGTGCCCATCCCTGCAGCATCTGAGCTCTGTATGGGCAAGGTGACTTCAAGAGAACTCGTGCTAACCTGCAAGTGTATTTCATATCCCTTTGGAAGGGGGCAACAGTCTTATCCTGAACCTCACCCATAGCAGAGGCACATCCTAAGCTCTCTTATCATGAGGGGCACCTCCATCATCAGCCCCAGCAGTAAAGCATGCACTCAGTGGAGAACCAGCCTCTGTTTTTCTCCGGTATGAAGTAGCCACAGGTCCAGTTTTATCCTGTTCCTCCACAATTTGTCAGCTGCATGTGATCTCTCATGAATAATGTTCTCCTGTCCAGCTCAAAGGCACATATCCATGCCCTCTCACTGACTGTGCGTCACACACAGACAGGCAGACACCTCCAAGCCACAACTGAGATACATATTGCTTTGTATACATTAATTCTAACTGCTGTGTATGTAGAGCACTGGATAAATGTTTCAGACCAGTCAACCCTCTTTTTATCTTAGGAATATTAACATGCTGCCTCCTTAGCCCACAACATTAGGAAGAGTCTGCATAATACATCTGCCAGGCAACGTAGGAAAAAACCCAGGTGACAGTCCTGCCACCAGGATAATGTACTGTCCATCTCCTTCAGCTCTCAGTAGGGCACTTTCCCTTCCAGCTGCACACCTTCCCTGCGTTGTAACCAAAAAGGGAGGAGTGTGGTATAGTCTGTTGAACAAAAGAAAAAAAAAAAGAAAAAAAAAAGAAAAATCCCTCTGATTTCACAGGAGCAAAGTCTCTAAACCACATAGGATTGCAGAGGGAAGAACTGCATCTAAGAAGCCATCTGGGCAGACCTTGGTCCCAGATGCACCCACTGGGCTCCCAGCAGGTCCTCATAAGCTGACATCGCTGCACAAGCAGCACCAGATCCCTGGCAAAAACTTTGGAGAAGCCTGGCACTGAGCTGAGATGTTCCCAGGACAGCCACAGCCCCACACCTCCATACAGGTAGGGAGACCGTTGCGGATCACTGGAAAAGAATACATGGAAAAGTAATGAAATAGCTCCCTGGGTATGACAGTCTCCAATCAACTGAAGTTGCATAACCAATGGTGGGCACACCTCCTCCATCTGGAGGAGCTGACAGAACTGCTAAGAGTCTTAGCTATTCCCCGAGGAAATACTATTCTGAACTGGTAGGAAACTGAACTAGTTCATCTCTCTCTGAAGAGACCACCGAGATCTAAGTAGAGCTTTAGCTCTGATGCTCAGGTTGCAGCAGTCCACGCAGGCATCAGCCACTTGCCCTGCTCTGGACTTACCATTCCACCCTGCCCTCTCCACTTACTGCTCTGGGAATTGGGAGCATGGAGCCCCCCAACCTGCACGGATCAGAGCAACAGCGTTCCTATTTTGTAAAATACCTGCCTTAGCGGGTAGGAGTAGGCAGAGCACTGCTTACGGCATTGATAAGCTAATTTTCCCAAAGCACTGCGCAACAGCAGGGTAGGATCCTCTGTGAGCAGATCCTTTGCCTGGGGGCACAAGGGCAGATTGAGGCAAAACACTGTATACTGGGCTGCTTCAGCCAGGAGGAATGAAGGTCAAGGGCTTTGAGAGAGAAAAGACAGCTGAAAAACTGGGCTAGGAAGACAGCAGTCAGTAAAAGAGCATCCAAACCCACCTGCACTACACCAACACTGGAAAGATGCCAAAAGAGCTATTTACACCTCTAGAAAACTTTTGGAAAATTCATCGTTAAACCATTATTCCTGAATTTCATCTCCTGCAGTAAGAGGCAAACAGCTTGCCCTCCTCCATCCCAGTGGTGCTGCAGGGATTAATTTCTGTACAGAATTCTGAAAACCACATTAGGAGTCCCCAGATTTTGTCACTCTCTCCAGAAAATGCTTTGGAGACAGAGGCTTGGGCTTCACATGCTGGGGCTGCAAAGACCAGCAGCACCCCGAGGCAGAGGGGGAGGTTGGCTCAGCATCGCAGGGGTACCCAGAGTACAGGTCACTCTCTGCAAGCCAGAACATAATGTAAGGATTCCCACACATTGTGACAGCGAGTGAAAAAGTAGCTCTGCTCAAGCACTCATTGCAGCAAAAACCAGACGGTGCTGTTCTCTCTCCTCAAGTCACAGCAAGGACCAACATGATGGTGATGAGCAAGACAGCTGGATCCCAAAAAAAAAGAAAAATACATTAGGAGCCCTGTGTTTATGGCTCCCATGAGGGCAGAAACACATTCCTCTCCAGTTCATAAAAAAGGCACCGAAAAGAACAAGAAGGAAAGAGACAGAAAAAGAGTTAAGCAAATGTCACAAGAGCAAGAGACAAAACAAAAGCACAGACACTCATACACTTTCTTGCCAACAAGTCCATCCCCAGCACAACCCACAGCTATTCACACTACTTTCTGTCCCCTATTATGTATTAATAATTCTTCTCAATGGCCTTCTCCTAATACATTACTGATGGAGTGCTTTGGGTCAGCAGGTAGACAGCAGCAAGAACATTCAAGCTAGGCAGAGCCTGTCCAGCTCTGAGGGAACATGCAAAGCAGCCAGCAGAGATACTAACACTGCAGAAGAAATTCAGCATTTTTCAAAACTTTGCTTTACAAACTGCATGTAGTCAGCACCATGGAAAAATTGCATGAACTGATCATTTAATACAGCAGTTCAGGTGCCATCTGCTTGGGCACAAGAACCCTCTTTGCCTGATGTTTGTTCCCCACTAACTAGACCCCCTAGCATTTATAGTACAAGTAAGAGCTAAAACATCAGAAGATCTATCCTGAAATATTCTAGCCCCAGGAATCATGGTTTTACTGGCACAACTGTTTCCAGACAAGCCACTAAAATCTGAAGCACCCTCAGAGAGGAATCAGTTAAGTTCCTCCAAAATTCATTTAACTTTTACATATCATAATCATCATGTTTTCCACATTTCTTTTTTAAAGCAGCTAGTGGAACATTAACACAAATTGCACAGTTTTCCATGCTTAAAAACACAACAGAAAAAATTAATGGGGGGGTGGGGGATTGTTGTTTCACACCTGCAAAAGTCCACATGAGACAAGAGATCTGTTGTGCATTCTAGCATCTCTATGTAAATGATATTTTCTTTACTCCACAGCAGCCTGATAGACCCCAGAAGCTTAGAGCAATATCCTTGTGGATGCACAACTGTTCCTTTGGTGCATATTTAATGTCTTTCTTCCAGCACATCGTTCTTTATTTGGAGCTGTATTTTTACACACAAAATGGTAGCTTTCAGAGAAGGCAGGAGTTATTAAAAAGTTCATCTGTTCCAGCTGCTTATTGCTCACTTAAACTCATCATTAATCCTCTTTTTATGACACCATATTTGTCCCTATGGCAACCAATTATGATGTCACAAACAAGATTACAATTTTAGATAGGGGAACAGAATTAGCTTCTTTGTTATTTGTTTAGGTCCCTAGTGGCTTTCACGCCTGACAAATCACTGGCCCATGAGTTCAAGAAGTCTCTTTTCAATAACCCACCAATACCTGGCATTTTAAAGGAAGGCAGCCAGAAAGACAAGAGGCAGCACGCACCCAGGATAGGATGGAAAGTTGTATTGCACAGCAAGAATCCCTTTCCAGCCCCTGCAGGTCATTATCTCACCCCCTGGAGCAAGAAAACGTTGGCAACTCTGGTGACACTGTAGGCACTCAGTAGTCAGACTTGCTACAAGTATGATTCATTTTCATGCAAAAGTCTAATCTTTCTTTGGATACTACTAAATATTTCCCTTCAATGATTTGCTGCAGCAGTCAGCTCTCCATTCTATACACATAAACTAATCACCTATTGCAAGTAAGGAAAAGCCCCTGAGCTCCCTTATGCCATCACATTTTCTTCTACTTGAGAACTAAATAACCACAGTCTATCATCTCTCTTCCTGCAGAATAATCACAAACACACTTGAATGCCTGTAGTGTTTTACATTAGTCTTTTTTCATTTCATCTGTACTTTTTCAAGCTGCCAACAAACCAAAGAAACAGAAAAAAAGGAAGAACAAAGAGGTCAAGTAGCAGCTACCCAGGTACCATTCAGCATAGCAGCAGCAGAGGTGTCACGTATTCAAGATAAATACAATTTGTCCTCGTTCTTCCACCCACAGGTTTGGTTTGTGCCATTCTGGTGAGGTGAACAAGTTAGGGTAGCAGCAAAAGTTAAGCTAAGAGCAAAGATCATCTGAAAAAGGGGGTCTGTCCCATGCAATAACATCAGGACCTGCACAGAGGCACTAGTCACCACACCTCTAATACATGCTCCTTTCATCACCCAGGTCTGGGTTTGAACCATTAAGGAACAATCCTCAGAGACCAGCATAGCCATGGGAAATCCATGCATTTTGTTTTACTTTTCAGGTAATTTATTGTACTTCACAGAAAACATGACAAAATGCCCCCAGATTCTATTGTAAAAGAGAGACACAGAGGGCAAGAGATTTATTTTCATGTCCTCCATTGGGACCAAATCACAAAACAACTGCCTCCCAGCTGCCCTTGCAGCTGGTAGAGTTCCTTTCAGAGATGCAGCTCACAGCAGGCAAAATGGCAACGTGTCTGTTTGGCTGTGGAGCTTCTGCAGCAATTTTTAAAACTGACATACTTGCCAGTATCCACTAAAAGAAGTCGCTACCTCCACTTTAAACCAAATTATCTCTTGGGGCAGGGGGGGATGGAAGGAAAATTTTAAAAAAATGCCCAAAAGCTCCCCCTGAAAAAGACATGCTTTTTACAAGGAAAGGTTTTTTATTATTGTTTATTTTGGAAACATTTGTCAAACACTAACAAGGACATACATCTAGTCACCCTATTTGTAGGAGAAGTCCACGAAAAACCTAATTTTAGCTTTGTAAGACTGCTCTCCTAAGACTGTCTGCAGTCAATGGAGATGGGCTCTTCCAGAGGACAATTTGGAGCCAGAGCCTGAATTAGGCTAGCAAAATTGTCCTCTGGAGAAGACTCACTTGCTAATGACTGTTGAGGACATCAGGGGAAGGTAGTCTCCCCAGCCTGAAATCATCCTCCAAGAATAACCCCTCCCCTCCTCATATTGACTTCTTCACACATATTAGTACTTGCAATTTTTCCAGAGCCAGTAAGAAGTGACACCCACCATCAAGGCATGCACACAGCGACTGATTCATCACAGCAGAGCCATTAGAAGGAAATGTATTAGTCTTAATGGCAAGAACTGTGCACTCACATGGTCTCTTCCCAAGAAAGTTCTTAAATCCTGTGGGAGTCAGATGTCGGGAACAGTAAAACCAGTACAAGAAGGCACTGCTTTTTGACTGGCCAATCAGCAAACCATTGCCCAGACATAAGTTAGTATCATAAACACTGTCTCACTCTTTTGCCTATCATTTATATTCCTTTTTGGACTGCAATTACACACACCCTTCAGCCTTGAACAGAACACTTATCAAGCTTTCACACATAGCCATTAGAAGTAGGCTGGCTGCCTCTTTCTCCATTGCCCACATTGGTTGGTTGGGAGGTCCTTGGTCCTGAGTGCCAAATCTCATGGAAATTTAACTTCTACAGAACTCTTACCCAAGCACACCATGATGCAAGCCCAGTGACTAGAACATGCGTGGGAGACACCACCATCCAACTGGCAATCCACCACCTTGGTACCTCTCCCTGAGAGGGCGCAAATGAAGATCTGACGATGGAAGGGAAAAAGGAACAACAAAAATGGTTAAAGGAGAGGTGAACACTTCTCAAGGGCAGAACCTCTTTTGGCCCTAACATCAGAGATCACTTATTTACTGTGTAAGATAGGAGTTAGTATCTAGTAAGTGACTAACTGGGGTTTTATGAACCAGGTACATTCTGCCACTAGCTGGAGAGGCAGACTCCCAGGCACCAGATATTCTCAGAAAGAGAAAGAAGGGAGGAAGGGGAACCCATACAAAAAAGCAATCAATGTTAACCATATGCCTGACATGTTCAGCTTTCAGGCATCCCTGGAGAATGACCTCTCTGTTTAGCTATAAAAGTGTGGATGGATATCCTCTACCTAATATTACCCTGATAATATAGTTTAATCATGACATCAGGTAGCTCCTGCTAGCAGTCAGAAGACAATTCATCTTCCATGTTCATTCACTGTCTGATCCTTCAGAAGAATTTAGGTATTGTAGGGCTCATTAAGACTAAATGTGGTTATTGCAATACATTTCCATCACAGAAAATTAATCAAGATTAATCAGGTAGCACCTGTGGAACCATTTTGGCTTTCTGGAACTCAGCTTTTCTGTTCTTCAACAAATTCTCATATTGCAGATCAAAACAAAATAAATTTTCCCTTCTGAATAAGATTTTTAAAAAAATAACTCACCATGAAAAAAATTCCAAGGAATTATAATATTAATCACTTTATATTTCAGATACTAAGATTAATATATTAATGTGTTACTCTTTTTTTCAACAACAAAAGAAAAATGGCATCTTCCCAGAAGACTTCAGTTGGGAAATATGTCAAAATTCTAATTAAAAAAAAAAAAGTCACACTGAAAAATTTCCAACCACTCTTCTCCATTGTAGAAGGATGGAAATAAAAAACTTATGTTGTGGTACCTTCCCATGTATTATCTCATGCCCTTAATTTAGAATGAGAGGTCACTTTATTTTAAGGAACAATCACACGGTTTCCCATCGCTGCTCTGTTTGAGCAGGTCTTTTGCAGAACATCTTTGAAGTATTCCAGGTGTTTTTTGTAGGCGCCCACCACTCAGCCTCCTCAGGGCAGAAGCCCTCCAGGCGTACCTGCTTCTTCCCACCACCGCCTTGTTTGTACACCTCTGTCACTCGAGTCAGACGCTGACATGCACTGTTGTGCCTGCAACTGCCTAACACTAAGATGTTCTCACTGTTTTGCATTTATCCTCCTATTATTTGTGTTTTCACACATAATAGAAGCTGCTTTGTCTGCCTGCGTAGTAAATTTGCCTCATTGTCTTACAACCTTGCTGCGAGAAGCTGTTCGGATTGATTCACAATAGGGCCAACATTTCCATCAAGCAAATATCACTCTCGGCACCTGACAAATTGCGACATCATCTGCACAGCAACTGAATCAGAAGCAAAAAGCATCCTGCTGGATGCTCATATGCAGGGGCAGCTGGGGAAAGGGGCTACCACACAGGGAGCAGAGGCAACTGCCCGGGCAGGGTTCAGCCACAGGAAAACCCAGGAGAGCCCCACATTTTCTGGCCACCATCCCCAAGTTGCCAGCAGGAGTGGGTGGGAGAGCTGACTCGCCAGATAACAGAGACAGCAGGCTGCTTCTCCAATTGCAGGGAATTCACTTCTTTCTCTTTTTCAGCCTTTGGATTGAACCAGGGGAAGTTAGGCTACAATTTTCCACCCCAGCTTATTTCCTCCTCCTTTCCTTTTGTTCTCTGCTTCACATCCCTAACAGCCTCTTTCAAGCATGGAAAAATTGCTGTTATAAGGCATTGTGTAGTACATCCTAAGCATGACTTCCTACCCTTCCTCCCTGTCCTCATTATAGTTGCTTGTGACCCACTGGAAGTCATAGAATACCAGGTTGGAAGGGACCCCAACAATCATCTGGTCCAACCTTTCTTGGCAGAAGTGCTACCTTTGTTCAGCTGGAGGGTCCAAAAGTCTGACTGGGGCTGAAATGATTAAAACTTCTTTTCATGACCTACAGCTCCATCAAAGCAGGGAGAAGATCTGGCACACACCGGAGCTTCCAGACCCAATTGCAGGCCCACATCCACATCCTCCAGGAGACAGTCAACTGCAGCTTTCCTTTAGTGAGAGGCACAGCTGCAGAGGACAGCAAAGTAAGGTCACTGGTGACAGAAAGGCAAGGCCATCTGGTATCTTGGCACTTCACGTGTGAAACAGGATGATCTCCAATTTTCAGGAAGCAAAAAGACATAAAAAATTTCAGGATAAAGGCCAAAGACCAAAAAGAAAGTGAACTACCTTCCTTTTCTGCTAAATCAGGATTATGCTGCTGCATAATCAGCATGTGGTGAAAGCTTTCCCCGACACTGCCCGTGCTGCAACTCTCCCTGAATAAACAACAGCCCTTAACGGTTTGGAAGCAAGGAGGAATGAGCCCAGTATTTTTCACAGCCACAGGTCAGCTCCCCTCCCTCTTCCTATCTCCCTCCCCAAATTACTCATCACATCTTCTCTTCCCGCAGAGAGACAGCAGGAGCTGTGAAAAGGAATCCTCCACATTGGGGTTCAGCAGCTGTGACTTGTTCTGTATTCGCTTTGTAGACTTGAATTTGGTACAAGACCAGGTATGAATATAAACACCAAACCCAAAGTCTTCCTTCCAAAAAAAGGGAATTGGAAATGTAAGCAGCTATTGTGTGGACAGATTGTGGGGATATTTTCACAGTTCCCAGAGATGATGGCAGGATTACATTTGGTTACTTTCATTTCAGCACTAAGGAGGTAAGGGTAAGGAGAGAAGAGTGTATGGTACAATCCAAGAATTAAGCAGAAGAGACTATATCACCCAACCAAGAAATTAAAGGACGCTTTTCTTTTAAATTCCCTGTTATCTCTTACATTTTCACCAGACTTGAAGTGAAAATTCTGAAGAATTCATTTCTTGATCAGATCACTACATATGAGAAAATAAAAATATTTGTCTCATACTTAAGATCTCTTCCAGTTACAGCCAGAGATGGCTTAATTCATTTCATTAAAAAGATAATAATAATAATAATAAAAGAGACTTAATGTACTCCATTCAGAAAAAAAAAAATATTTATTTTTTTTTAAAATACATTCATTAAGGGGAAAACTCGCACACAATCTCTCTGGGTCCACCCTGCCTTGGAGAACATTTCTCAGAGGAGTGCTTCTGGCTTAAGACTATCTACAGGATTGAATGAACATACACAATGCTTAGTTTATGTTGTTGATGGCCATCACATTCCCAAGAGGCATCCAGGCAGAAGCTTGTTGTAGGGTGGGAGAGCCCAGGTTATTCCCAGAAGGAAAGACATACAGTATCCTCTCTGGAAAGCAGAAAAACTGCTCTCCAGCCAACTCCCCCTTTGGAGACTACTGAGTTCTTCCAGACTAGACTGTCAAGAGCCATCCCTGCTAAAGATTATGATTTTTCTCCCTCTCACGGAGATTAAGGTTTGTTAAGGGGATGCTTTGGGAAAGAACTGCCACCCCTAGGTCACTTGTCTGAATATCATCAGGTTAGTAGTTTCTAAACAGCACATACAAACCTTGTGAGAGAACATCTTAACAGCTATATTGGTCTCAGTCCAGCTCATAACTGCCCCAGCATCACAGCCAACATTAGTCATCCCTCCCACTATCTGCTGAAAGAAGATAAACTATGAGTTTACAAGACAGAGACCAAATAACCCAGAATGCCATAATTTTCCTATTTGCTCTAGATCATAGTGCATTTATCAAACAATGATATTGGCACATCAGACATGGGGAAACAAATTTTTTTTTTGCTTTTTGTCATCCAGGCCAAATTAGATTCCCAGGGTCAAGAGAGAGTCATCATGATATTACCCGGTATTCAAACTACTGTAAGTCTACTCCAGCACCATTTGTTGTACATTAGCAGGGCTTGTTGAGCATCTTTTAGCATTCCTTCAACACCTGAAAAGGCTGAGGAAAAAACAAAAGCTGAAAAGCTGGAGAAGGCAACTGGTGCCTCCTCTTTATGCCATAGGTTAGCACTACATTGACAGCGAGAAGTCCAAAAATGTTCTCTATCTTTACATCCAATTGCATATAAAACATGTACATAACCACTTTGTAGCCTACAGCCACCACCGTAGGGCTTGAAAACTTCCAAGACTGCAAATCTAAAGGGGAAAGGAAGCAGCTTACCATAAGCAAAGAATTGGAGATGCAGCACAGGACTATAGAGCTCACAACAACCTTGGAGACAGGAACAAACTGTCAGAGAGCTCAGTAACTTAAATTTAACCTTGTAGAAAGTGAAGCCCAGTGTTTCTATACTTGTGTGTTCTTCATTCATTGTATTGCAAACCACACAGCCCCAGGTATGTAAACCCACACAGAGCACAAGTGTCCTGACAGGAAGGTAGGGCAAAAGCAGATTACAAAATGAAAAAAGGAATAGAGCAACTCAAAAATAAAGGAACCCAGAAATTCTATCACAGTTAAAGCCAGTGAGGGACAAAATAAAGAAACTACCTGCTCCAAAGCCAAACATACTGTCCTGCAAGAGAAGTGACAGTTGCAACTCTTGGCTACCTGCAGACACAAAAATGAGAAATAAAGACTATCTTAAGTTCTCACTAATGGGAGGCTTCCCACAGTGAAACATGCCAGTTGCATCAGCACTGCTGCTAATTCCTTCTTCAATGTCATTCTGAATCAGGCTAAAACATGGAGGTGACTATAGTGCTGGCAGCAAAGAATCCTATGTGCACAAGCAGTTGGCAGGATGTTGGTACTGGATATCCCTTAAGGCAACAGGATCAAAGGCATTTTTCTTTTGTTTCCTATCTACACAGCTTTTTAACATGTGAGTTCTCGCAGTGTCTCAACTTACAACTAACCTCAAAACTCATAATGAAACTTTATTCACATCTTTGGCATTTGCCTTACTTTCTCAGGAGAGTCGTAAATCAGGTTAATGTCAGCAATTAATAACCAAGGACCTGGCCTAGCACACACCTCCACATGGCATTTCATCTCCTTCACAGAACCTACAGGATGCAGTGCTGGAGTTGGAATGAAACTCGATGTGTTTTCACAACAAAAGGATATACTCCTGGGATCATTCACTAATTGGATAAAAGCATAAGAACTACCCCATTACGATCCCTAGAGGAAACTCATTAGCAACCTAATGAAATAAAGTGATGACAGGAAGGTATTTTCTCATCATCTTTTAATGTTAACAGGCTTCAAAGCCATTTCGCTTCCTCACCCTCTCCTATGGTGCCCAGAAACCCCATGGCACCTCTCAGAGCATCGCAGGCAGTCCCCGCTCCTGCGTGTTACACAGCATTAGGGAGCAGTTTCAGAACACAGAGGGATTCTAAGATGCTCAACTCATCATCATCTTTGATGAATCTGTGCAATTGAAGCTTAATCCCTGCCCCACTTGGAAAATGTTCCCCAGTGGGTCAAGCTTCCTGATGAGTCGTACAATTTAGAAGAAATATGAGCTGGCTATTAGAGACTATTAGGACAAACAGAAAAACTGTTTTTCTGAAAAGCCAAATTCGGAAATATTGGAGAGAAATTAGAAATATTGAAACAAATAGTGAAATTTTCACAGACTTCGAAATATTTAAAATTACAAATATTGAAGGGAGTATTGCATAAGCATAGTACTTCTTATAATTATATTTATATTAAATATAAGAATTTCTTTTTCTCCACCTGCAAAAAGCATCACATTGTACCCCTAAACACTCATGGATCACATCACCCTAATCAGACATGCTTTAGATTTTGTTGTTAAACACACATTCCTTATTAAGTAGGAGCGAGGACTGGATAATTTTGAATCCATCTGAAGCAGATAATGCAAAACAAGACAAGGTATTAACCCACCATATTTCCACTATCCGCACCAACACCTCTCACCACTAAACACCTTCCTTTACATCCCTGGACATTCAAAAAGGGCCTACATCTCTCCACCAGGAGCTCTTAGATACAGTCAGCCAGCCAAAAGCAACAATATTCTTTATCTCTGCAATGCATCTATAGCCTAGGTGAGGCCGCAGGCCAGCCAGCAACACTGCTCCCCAGTGCCAATAAGTAAAGGTACATGCCATCAGCTATGAGCTAACAGCAGCCTGAGAGAATAGCATCTTTCATCGTCTCATATCTCGTGTTTAGCCACGGAGGTAGACAGGAGGAGCAAGGATGTGTTAAGTTAGTATGCCTCACACTTAAGTACAATTAGACACCTCCGGTCTCTCTGACTATATGGCCATTTGTCCATGACAATGGGGATTAGCATCAGGTAGTCTGTGGGCCCAGTGGGCTGGAAAACTTTGTAGGTAGAATTTGAAGACACAACACTTGAGAAAAAAAAAAAAAAAAAAGATAGATCGACCAGATGATAAAACAGCAGTTTCCCATTATGAACTGAAAATTTTGAAGGTAGTCAAGCTTTCAAATAGCTGTTAAATGGAAGAGGATTTTGGCAGCTCCATTCAGAGCTGCATTTGAAGCAAAATCCAGAATGAAAGGTTCAGAACCTCATTACCAACCTTTTCTTTTAGCTTAAGTTGTTCAAACCACCAACCTTCCTCAAAAAGGTAGTATGGAAATTGTTGGGGAAATAGCAGACTCAGTCTCAGAATGCAGACAGGCTCAGCCCTACACCAGCTTACTTTGCCACAAGTGTAGCAGTTAGTGACCATTAGTTTCTCAGAACCAGCTAGTAAATATTTCCTTTCCCTCTCCTCAGTCCCTTACCTACCTTCGTGCTGAGCCGTATCAGTACAGTAGTAGGAGATGCTGAGACATTCAGAAGAACCACTCTGAGCCCTTATGGCAACCTCAGGCTACCATAGCTCCTTAGGAATGAACCTTCCCATTTGCTCAATGCACAAATAATTGGGAAGCAGAACTTAAGTATGTTGTGTTCTAAACAAGATCAAATTATATTATTCACACATAGCTGTCCTCTGCCTCTTCCCCAGCTCTCTGGTTCTCCCTGAAAGTTGCAGTTTTAATTCTCTTCTGTTTCCCTTGCTCTTAAAGCTAGGGCTGAGGATCCATTCCATGTTTCTGTGGTCCCCACTTTGTTGCACAGACTCCATCTGCCATTTTAAGTAAGTCATTTCATCGTCCTTTGTTTCTTAAAGAGAATTTACAAAGAAGCAGGTAGATGCTACCGCTTACAAGTTGCAGCCTTACAGGTGGAAAAACTGAGACAAATTATAGTGGGTAAGTATTAGATTTTTCTGTTCTGTGTTAAAAAACAAATGGCTCCTTCCTTGACACTACAATGTCTCCTAATCCTTTAGCAGATCTCCTCTCCACTAGACAAGTCTAGTGAAATTTAAGGTAAAAACCTCCGCTTTCCTTCTTAACCACAGTCCTCCCAAGTGTTACCTTCTGAGAAGGATTCAGGCACAGTCTGGATGGGGACAACTATGCCAGGGTCAAGGCCAACCTTTGGCACATGGCAGCCAGCACACATTAGACAAGGTAGTGCTGGTGTGAGGTCCACATGCTTCACTAACAAAATCCTCCCTGAATTCATTTATAGGCAAAATGCAAAGGACGGGTTTCATAAAGAGCCTTTATGACATCTCTTCATCTTATATTCCTGGCCATTCATACAGAGCACACACCGAGGCTCCCAAACACACAGCCCACTCTGGTATACTTTCCTTCAGCCCACATAAAGTCCTATAGAAGGCTTCTATAGATTCTGTACACATGTACATACACATCTTCTCTTAATGTACTTGTAACACATTTGTCATATATACCCAGTCACACACAGGTTGTCTCTTAAAAGCTACAAATGGTCAAATCATTCAAAAACCACAGAGTGGAGGTTGAGGGAAGTTCAAATAGCAGGAGCGTGCAAGTAAGTGTTATAATTCAGTCAATGCATCACTCCCGTGTATAAAAACTTAAAAAAATAAACCCAAAAATTTTGTAGAGACACACAAAAAAAGGAGCTCCAACTTTACACATCCATTTTATTCCAAGGCAAAGATCCTTGTTATCTGTTCTATAACTAAAAAAGGCTGCCACAAAGCTGTGAGACTCCTTCGTTTGATTATTTTCTTCCTCTCCTTTCCTTCTCCCTCTCAGTGTTTCTTGCCAAACTTACTGATAAAGAAAGAAGAGAACAGAAGTCTGTCACACAAGTGCATCACCTTCCCAACATCTCAGCCAAGTTGCCAAAAAACTGCCAAAAGCTTGGTGAAGCTTCATGTTAATCATTTAGTCAGGCCCATGACTGACCCAGGTGAGAAGAGCTAACTACCTGCTTGTTTATGCCAAAGGACTAACCAGAACAAAAGGAGCTTCCCACCCAAAGTTACATGGCATCCCTTTTGGCATTTATTATCCGATGAAATGCTTCACCAGTGGTGGTCCCAAGGCAATCTGAATCTACTGGTCTGTGCCTGTGCTACAACTTTATTAGAGGCTCCAGCTTTCAAATCACTGGTACATTTACCTCTTTCTGAGTACACACGTCATTCCATTGCAGCTCACATGTAGCTTTACCCAGAGTTATCATTCACAACATGGCTTTTGTAAAGTGCTGCTAACTGCAGGTACAAAAAGGAGCACGTAAATTCAAAGACAGTCCTTTTACTGTGTGTGACCTGGAGACATGGACAGCCAGACTTGCAGCCGCATCTCAAAGTCAGGAGTGAACTTTGAATGTCAACCTGTTTTTCCCATGGCATTATTCCCGTTTCTGAACTATCCAAGCCTTTTTCTGTATTTTGCTCCAACACAGAACTTCCCCATCGAAGTTTTATAAATGAAAGAGCTTTATGAAGGCCCCTTTAGGTACTGAAAATGTTCCAGTGACATGCTTTGGGAGAAAATGATAAAACGGTAATGGACGGTTTAGGTGACAAAGTAAATTGAGTCACTGTCATGCAAGTGTGTGGTAACAACTCTGTACAGTACATGCCCAAAACTTAAAAAAGACACCTGTAAGCAGATTTTGTGAGATTAGGCTAAAGAGAATTATTTTCTTGACATTTGGTAGAAGATAAAAACTCATCCATCGTTGTCATGCAGAACGACCTCACTCATTTATTGAAACAGGATGTATTATGATTCAGTGAAACTTAAGAAATCAACACAATCAAGAGATCAAAGGCCTGTGTTGGGTGTTTTCATTTTTACAAATGTCATTCAGCTTTAATTATTTATAATGCTTCACAGTACACTAGTAAATGCTGTCATCTTTCATAAAATAATTAAGTCTTAGTAATACGAGACACCTCCACTATTCTGTCTTTATTTAATATTTACTGAGAAGTGATGTGTGTTTTATGATCATTATCATGTCTGTAAATAAGTGAAGCAAAATGACGATGTTTCCTAGCCTTAAATTTCTATTTTGGTCTAAGGGCACATCTGTAGTCCCAGGCACTTATATGCTCATTAAGAGTGACGACACTTGTGTAATCTGGGATTTCCTGGGATTTCTCTGCCATAACTTTTTAACTTTTTCACCTTCAAATGCAGTAATAAAACCCACTCTGACTATAACTCCAGCTACTTTTTGCCTCAACGAAAGTGCAATTATTGTTGACGGTGCAGGAGTAGAGGCCAGCTCAACCCTCGGTTTCTGCCTGCAGAGGAAGTGTCGGGAAAGCTCACAAGGTACATTCTAAACAGATTCATTTAGCAAATCACAGAAATATCAGCCAAGGAAATTCAAACCGCCTACTTTAGGCATCAGCATTTCTGAGTAGAACCAGATGGCCAATGGACTTGGCAAGTTAAGAAAAAAACAGTGTCTCCAGCCACTTCCATTACTAAAAGTGAAACTCAAAGAGTTTCCTGCTCAGGCAAACCCTTAGCCGAAGACAACCAAGCCACCACTCTGCCACCTATTAATAGTACAGGACTCCAAGTCGGTGTATTGTGGCTCCAGTTTTGGAAATCTGAGCTGTGTACAAGCAAGAATCCTAAAGCCTGCCACCCACTGTATCCAGTGGGATTTCTCCACTTGGTCAAAATGGAATTACATTTCTCTCGATAAAGTATTCCCTAGTGACAAGGCTTTGCCAAACGGCACTCGAGCTCTCACAAGAGGACCATTAAAACTTACAACTCTATTTTTATTTCCAGTGCCACTAACCAAGATTCCCTGGATTTCTAAATAATAATTAATAAGGAATTAAGACCCATTTGCATTATTGATGGTTTTAGTTCATTTCCTTTTTGGCTCATGTCAGTTATTTTGGGGCTTTTGGGGGTTTGTGGGTTTCTTTTATCTTGGGGTGTGAGTGCGTGTTTGTTTTACTATTTCTCTAAACTGAAATATCTGAAATGCAGTCTTGTCATTTAATTAAGTTTTTAGAGCTGCAAACATCTGCAGAAAACCTGCTGGATAGAGCTTTATTCCCAAGGTTTTCTCTAGCCATAGCTTTTTACTATGGAAATATTCTTACTGAGCTTCTCTTTGGTATAATCTGAATTTCTCTTTATTTCAAGAATTGCTTTGGGAAAGATACTTTAATCTCTACTTTAGCTAAAAGAGACCGTGAGGTTCCTCACTGAGTTTTGCAATGACAAAATAATAAAAATTTAAGGGAAAGAAAAATTTACCCACTAGCTTTGTGTCACGATGCCTTGTAAATATTCTGCCTGGTCTAGAAATGTAGGGAGTAAATACTACTCCAAGAAACAATCTGCGAAGAGCATTTCTCCCTGGCAAGGACACATATTTAATTCACTTTTTATTTGCCAATTTCTTCACAGTACAATGGGAAACTGAACTTTTAGTTCTATCAGTTTATGGAAAAAAAAATTTTTTTCTTTTCATGAGTGTCATCATTTGAGGTAGAATAAACCTCTCCTCTCTTTTTATTAAAGGGGGGACAAGGGGATATATTCTGTCTTTCTGATTTGATCAGAACTGTGACAGTGAGCCCCTATTTCAGATTATAAGGAGAAAAGCTAAAGCATCTTAGAGGGCACTTAACTCCATATTTGGAGGGTAAAAATAAAAACACCCCTAGAAATTACTGCTTAGCTGTTGACAATCTGACATTAGTACCCAGCTTCTAAGTCAGTTGGCCTCATTTAAGTGCATGAGGCTGAAAAGGGAAATCATTTCTCTGAGCTTCCATTCAGTCTGCACAGGGACCAGCTCTGCCAGATACCCCTCATCAAGGGATCGACCCTTCTGATTACAGATCGCCCTTTCGTCCCTCCTCGCATGGCCAGCGAGACCAGCAGTACCTTCCTCCTGAGCTCCCACGGCAACAGCCCCTATTACATCAGGCAGGGCAGGCACCTCGTCTGCAAATTAAGATCCACTTAAGGGATGTGTGTTGGCAGCACATACACATGCACACAAACAGACACACTTTAAACCCATTAGCTCACGCACAAGCTCAGATAAGTGGCATATCCCCACTGTGTACGTATACATAATTACAGCATATTACTAGAAAGAAAACAGCATGCAAACATCTACTCTTAACAGAATGGCAAGCTTTCGGTGCAGACAACGAGCTTCATGAATGTCAGGTGTGCGGTGGGTACAGCTGGGAGCACAGCAAGATCAACGGGAGTTTTCAAGCTCTCTGGGGCACCTGTCTATTACTTAAAACAAGTTTTTCCCCCTCATCTTTTGATATGGGGGGACAAACTGCCCTCCATTGGTATTTAATACACACAATCATTACGTATTTAATACAACAGCTTCCGCATTGTAAGCCGCTGGCTGCATCAGTGTAAAACATTGTTTTCTGAACTACATTACTCCTAGTTTTGACACAGTTCTAGAGATGCTAACAAGTTATTTGTGTGCAACAACTATGTCCTTAGCTAAATAGTTCTGTATTACAATGAAAGTAGTTGTTGTTTTGCAACCAAAGAAGGGGGAGAAAAAAAAGATACTTTAAGCCAGACTCAGGTAAACAAACCATAGTTTCATAATACAGAGTAAATTAGTACAGGAAATATTTTTCTTCTTCTTTTGCCTTGTGACAATACTCCAACCTCTCTCAGTTACCTGTTTCATTCCTTCTATTGACACCAACAAAATTTTTTCTATGCACTTTTATGGGAATTATTTAAAATAATAAAGATTCAATTGTTGGGGGTTTTCTGCATGTAGAGACACAGATATATTACTGTACATCAAAGGAACGCACCAGCATAGAGAATCCTAAACAAGCTGATTGAAAGTCTATATAATGCCTTGAATAACTTCTATTGTATTAGTGGATAAGGAGTCCAAGCACCAACATCAATAGATTTTCCTGTATATAATATAGTCATTTACAAATGTGTTTCAGCACCATAATTTACTAAGAGAAATGGTAGCAATTTAAGGAGCTTGGTGGGTGCAAAGTGTGGAGAGCTCTGTAGAAGTCCTTTGTGAAAATATAATACTCTTCCATCTATTCTGATTGTTCTCATTACAGACGAATGAGGGAGAGTGCATTATCTGTAAGAAACCAGTTCCAAAAGGAGAACAGGTGTGGAAATCCAAGGATATAAAGAAATGTACTTCCTTATGCATATCCTAAATCAAGTAGAATGAATAATACCCATCAAGGGATGCTTAGAAAAGGGCTTTTATGTCTAAAGATTTGGGACTTGTTGTACACTTGACAGAGGAGAGGAGAGGCAGGAAGAAGAATAAGAATAAACCCAACTTTTCCTCCTACGAGCATTTATTATTAAACCCTTAAAAACATACAGAATGCAGAAAGCTTCAAGAATACCTATGGCTTTAACACACTTCCAGTTGATCTAGAGAACAAGGACATTATAAAGAGATTTTAATATCCCTCCCCCAAATGAGAAGATACCAAAACTAACACAATAAACGTGTAAGTATATAGCCTGCATAGAAGCACGTCCGATATATACTGCAAGCCCCATGCCTTCTGTACCAAGACACATTAGCAAACCTGTCTCATTAGCAGTTACTTCAAGAGCCAACCTTCAGAATCTGCCTTTACCTGCAACAGACAACTCATCCCTAAATGCCATGTGTTAGGAAAACTGTCAGGATAGAAATACAGAAAGTACTGAGATGACAGATGTAATACTCTTTGGGTGTCCTGTAAGTTTTCCTTTTCACATCACTCACCTTATTGAGTACAGTATGAATCACCCCAAACTTCATACTCACCAGTGAGACCATCAGCCCTTAAGGGAAAGTCTCTCTGCATACATGAAGTCTTATATAAAACTTCAGCTAGGAAGTGCTTAATTGCATCACTTTTAAGCCCTACCACATGCAGAGACTCAAACCATTACTAAGCTATCTCAGAGGTAAATTCACAGCACATTAATAAGAGTATCTCTATGTCAGAGAAGATTTCTTCAGCTAATTTAACTAGAGCTAAAGGCACTCTTTCCTTGCAGAGACAAGATAAATAGCAGTTCTGTGTTTTCTGTCCTCCTAGTTTGGTGGGCTCATCCCTAGGCACGCTACAGCACTAGTTACTGCTGGTCTGCTGCCTCTACTGGGGCTTTGCAGCCAGAATTAGGTAAGAGTCAAGAACTTTTTGGCATGAAGCTTCTCAGACAGCAATCACTTTCAACAACTGCTAAGCATTAACAAATCTTAAGTGGTAACCAAAAAGCAGGCAAAGCCCATCAACAGCCCCTTTCATACAGGTGCATCTAGCGAAGGAATAAACCTATTTATTTGACATCAGAGGTAGGGGATAAATGCATGGCAATAAAAATACATAACCTTGGTTATGAAAGTAGCACCCTGCTTTGGCAATAGAAGGTCATGTGGCACCTTGGTGGCTCCCAGTTCTCAGCCTGCAGCCACGCGTGGGGGTGCTGGGCACAGCAGCCCATCCCTCTTAACGGCTGGGGCTTACGCAAGGGCTGCCGGCACAGGTGGGAAATGGGCACGGAGAGGAGACCCGCACTACAAGAGGCTTCCCGCAGAGAAGCCCCCCCGACGGAGGCCGTGTTGCCACCAGAAAGGTTTTTCCGATCTCTTTCGGTAGCGTTTGGAGGCGTCGGGAACACAGGGNGGCAGCCGGGCAAGATCCCCGACTCCGAGAAACTCTGAAGTTCACACAGGTTCATCGTCCCCCTTCCCATCTCCCCTGGTGCTGCCGCGCCAGAGAAGCGAGGGAAATCCGAGGACAGCAGCAGAACTAGGAACAGGGCACCGGCTTAACAGAACGCCGATCCGAGAGAGGTGTTCTAGGTTTCGGGATGATGAAGAATTCCCCACAGGCTCCAGGGGGGCTGCCCTCCCGCCGCTGCCCAGATCCCGCCTGCCGCCTCCCCGTGCCCAGGAGGT
>VZRU01009536.1:42932-105582 GCA_013398155.1 Pedionomus torquatus | reverse complement strand
GGGGGGGGGCAGGGGTGTTTCTTTTTCCCTTTCATTGCCCATTTCTTTTGCTACTTTAACCTCTTTAGCCCAAAATCAAGGCATTTCTGAAAATCCGCATCAGCAACAAATTTAGTGCAGGCCAGAGCCTTCCAATTTTCATGGTACATCTGCCTGCTCCAACCTCTAAAACAGCCTTCTTTAAGGGGCCTTGAAAAGGAGGCACCAAAGCCATCTGTCATGCTCCCTTTTTCAGTTTGGTAAAGCTGGAACCATTACGTCCATCGCTAGTATTTCCTGTGGAGGAATAAGCTCTTGGCTGCTATTATATGAATGCATGGTACTCACATACAAGGCCATTCTCCTAGAAGAAAACTGGCGTAATACGAATGACTACACCATTTGTGAAGCCAGCTCTGCACAGGGTAATTTTCACATCCATTGCCAAGCCCTGGATGGCCAGCAAAGCCATACAGTCCCCAGATGAAGGAATTAAGTTATTTTCTTTACCGTGTCTACTCAGAGCAGCAAAGGTCAGCTCTGTCCTCTGGCTGGCTGTTGCTTCTAGGCTGCGGGGCATAATGTTGGCTGCTCGTACAGGCAAAATAGCAGCTTCTGAATTGCTGGAGAAAGCCCTTCAGCTATCTCAGGGGTGAGTCAGGGTAAGGGATGGAGCTGAGGCCAGCAGAGGACCCAAGCCCTGAAAGCCCAAGCAGAAAGAGCTCTTTTAAGAGTTCTCTTCAGTGAAAGCAATTAGTTTCCCAGTGTAAAGTCTGGAGGGAAAGGCCTTGCCTTCCAGAGGGCTCTCTGGCCCACAAGAATCAAGCTCCAGTGTGCTCCAGCAGACTGGTATCACTAGGCTGAAGCTACTGCCCCCTGCCCCCCTTGAGCATCAGCATTCCTGGATCCCGCTTTTATAGAGAGAGAATTTAATATTAATGGGGCTGTTTCACATAGTCGCACTCAAGTGCCATTATCACTATTAAATGTCATCAGCCTTCGCCTAGTTTCCACCCATTATTGACAGATACAGTTCTCCGCTAGTCTCAAAAAAGGGAAGGGGCAGCCAGCTTCGGTAAAAACCCACCTCGTTGCTTTTAACATTCCCTGTCTAGCAACATGCTGAGTTACCAGGGTTCTGCTGTGTTGAATGTGGACACATCACACACAGCGCCACGCTTGGGAAAGCCAAGGAACCAGATCTTCTCCAACCATCAGGAAAGCAAACGAGTTGCACTTGCTTTTTCTATGGAAAATATTTATTTGCAAGAAATGAAAGGCATAACATACTTAGCTACATACATGTTTAGGCTACAAAAGCAGGTAGTCTGCTCTTTCATACAATCAAGCAGACAATCTAAAAAGGAAAACCAGCAATTCCTTTTCACCCAACGGGCATGTTTGCAGTGTGAACAACCAGGTGGGGCTGTATCCACTTGTACAAAAATAGAGAGGCCGCTGAACACACTTGCACTGTTAAACAGACTTAGGGCAAAAGAACAGAGATACCTGCAGTCAGAAGAGTCTCCAATGTAGTTTACCAAGGAGCTCAGGGTGGCTGTGCTTTTGCACTAGTATCACCGTCCTTTTCATCTTAGACAGTTCTACACATTTGCACAAACCCATACTGTATCCACATGAGCTGAGGGAAAGATCAGCTGAAATGCCCTAGGGGTGTCACAGGCAGAGTGACTCGGAGTCACAAGAAATTGTTTTGCAGGGTCCAAGGCAATGGCTTTGGCCCTTGGATATGTATTTCTCTTCAACACCAGGTAATTTTCCCTTGGAAGGCCCAGGGAAATCATGATGAACTTACATCATGGTGTGGCCACCCGAGAGCAAACTGCTGCCCCTCGCCAGCATCTTTCTGCACCCCTGGGGCAGTCAGGGCAGTCGTGCTCCCAGGGAAGGAGGGATCTTTAGGTCCTCTCCCAAAAGACAAGCTCAACAAACTGTGTTCCATGAGCTGTCAGCTCCCAGGGGCCACTTTTTAAGGCTAACTTACACCATTTTAAGTAGAAAAAAAAAAAAAAGTAATTCAAAGCCATAATTCTGCAGAACAAAAACGACATCCAAAGATACAATAAAGTCTAAAGCAATTATTTCTTTTTTGTAGCAAGCCAGAGCCGTCATAGAGAAAGGCCAGACAGTTTATGTATACACACAAAACGACAGAGTGCACCAGCTTTCAGTCAAAAATCACTAATAGGACAGACGCTAATTCAGACAGCAATTCACAATACAGTTTGACAAGTGCTCGGTGACGTGGAATGTGAACGGGTTTCAGAGAGAAACACCTGGACGTTCCGTTGCACCAAGTGGAATGTGCCTTGTGTGTTCAGGTAGATGCCTTTATTTGGTGAAGCTTACTACATTTAAAAAAAAAATACAACCAACCAACCACCTTTGTGGTTTTTTAATTGCTCACCACGCACATGTGCACAGATACACACACACTCACACTGGTTCTTGCTCACTGCACAAACGAAGAAAGCAAGATGCCGTTACATCAGCACCATTGAATTAAAATCCAATATGGCAAAGTCAGACACAAGCAGAGTTCTGTTAAAAGAAATTGATAACTTGCCTCTGCTTCTCCCTCTCTCCCTCCCACTCCCTTAATTACGGGCTGCTAAAGTTCAAAAAGATTTTTACCTGCTGTTGGAAGGAAAAATGGCATATAACATAAAGGTCAGACATGCATAAACAGGACTGCATAGTATTAAAGAGCAAAGGGAAGAGTAAAACTAAAACAAGGAGGGAACTAATGAAAAAGACTATCGTTGCTGATTTACGGAATCAAGAACTAGGAAGTTTCCCTGTGATGTCAGGAGTCCCTTCATTGGCCATTTATTTCATCTTTTCTGTAAAAGATCTACAAATCCAGCTTTCCCATGTTTTGTTTCCACCTATGTAGTCTCAGCTCTTAGAGGAAGAGTATGGAGATGGGCTTTAGGGCAGAGAAGAGACTACTGATAATGAAGAATATTGAAACTCAGTTCATCACAAAAAGAGTTTCCTGCGAGATGCAGTCTTTTCTACTCAGGGAGTTAATTCGGGTATACTGAATATGCTTGGTGAAGCAGGAAAAGGCCTGACATGAAAACCGCAAAAAGAAATGGCAATTTCCCTCTCAATCCTGGAGTCTCCAACAGATGCTCACCACCTAAGCAATGCAGTAGTGACTGAGATCACAAACTCACCGTCTCCCTGAATATCCACTGTCATCTTTCATGAGAAAGCTACAACATCCCGGCCCACTGATTGAATCCTCACATCTTATTTGTAAAGGCCTTAACACATAAGCTTGCTCTTTCATCTTTGCAACCCATAAAGCTGTTTATCCTTGACACTGTAGTGCAAAGTAGCAACACATCATAGCTCTACGCTTACTTACATAGGCAAGTGTAACTTTTGTAGTTCCAAAGTACTGACCTATCATTTCACCTTCAGAATACAAAATGTTCCCTTTCTAATTAGCAACTTGAGAAAGAAATATTTTAGTCACCAAGGGTATAAAAATACCCCATATACTTCTGTTCTTAGCTGCGTGAGTTTTGTACAATGGCCTCGTGGCATTAGCTAGAATCTAGAGCCCAAATACTCAGAGGAAATCCCTCCAAACATAGCAATTAGTATCATTCATTTACATGACCTACATTCTAAATGTGTCTAGACAGAACTCAGGGCTGATGGTTTGGGGGGATGGAGTGGAGAGGTGGGTTGGTTTTGTTAGTCGGGAGAGGGGGAAAAAAAAAACCTCATGAAGAAGAAAAGTTTTTTATGTTCCTTTTCAGCTCTACATTAGAAGAATCAAGAATACATCGAGACCTGTTGTTACACAGAGTGACGTGGAAGAGGTCCCCTGCCAGCACATATCAGATCTGCAGCCTCCAAAAGTCGTAAGTGAGAAGCGTGCTGCATTGTATCAGCTGGGATCTGGCCTAAGAACCTCAGCCTAATCCATTATTAGCTGGTGCTGCTGAAAAACGTCAAATGGTACAGATGAAATAGAGAGAAACACAGCAAAGAACTATAAATAGCCAGGGGGAAAAAAAAACAAACAATATTATCTACACACTGGTAACACGGTTAGAACTGTCACATGCCCTGTGCTTGATACTTTTTAAATATACAAATATGAAAATAATGCCCTACATTCTTTCGTAGCTTACCTCCCTAGAAGCAAAGACCCAACAGATCTAGGCAAGCTTTAAAGCTATGCGCCAAAGTTAAGTTTACTAGTGTGTATAAAACCACGCTGACAAGCAGCATGTTACAGCTGAAGACTCTAAGGATCACTTAAGTCCACTAGTGAAAATGGAAATTAAGTAGCATGTAAGGTCTTTGCCTGCCCTGTCCATTCAAACACATTACTCTGGAGCACCAAGTCACTGATCACTGGGAAAATATAATGGCAGAAGGCTAAGACCTCAAGTAATATAGCCAACCTAATTAAAAGCAATTATCCTGGCATCCTCCCTGAAATCACTTTATGACTCCTTCCCTATGCCCTTAACACAGAGCACATTCAGCTGCCTCTCCAGGTGGTCTGCAGTATATCAACATGAACACCTGGGTCACCCCTGGACTGCCAAAGGGGTGGCAGTGCAATTGCACATGTCCTGCCCTCCCTGTCCCCCTGCTAGGTATGTGAACACGGGGGCATAAACTACATCTGGAGACAGTGAGGTCCCTGTCACATACCAGCCTGTGGGTAGGTGATGACAGCAGATTCTTTGGCCCCTTGTACCTAGCAGAGAAACCTGTTACATTAAGGCCCCTAAAGAAAAATGATCACAAACATACCGAAGTTTTTTCTTATTATAAAGAAGTAATATTTAATATCAAAAATTCCCAAGCAATGTGTGTGCTAGGTCAAGAGATTCCCTAAAAGAGTACCTAAAAATAACTTAAAGGATTACACAAATTAAAATTTACTAAACAGTTATAAGAAAACTGATATGGCCATACTAGCTTGGATGAATTCGTTCAGAGGCCTGACCCAGACCGTGGCCAGCTTAAAATGGTCCAGTTGAAAACATGACTATCTCCCAATTGGATTTGAATTGACATGCCCAAATTAAGCAAATAAAACTGTAAAACTTTAATGGTGTCTAGTGCAGCAGGTTTTGGAGAGGGGGGTTTGTTTGGGCTTTACAAAATTGTCTGTCCCTTTAAGTATTGAGAAATAATTCAATTTTGGTTTTAATACAGTGAAGTCAGCTGTATCTGCAATAGCAGGTGATCCATTTAACTGATAATGGCCAGGAGCTCAGGCAGGGCCACCTCCTATTTATGCAGGGTGCAAACTGCAAGACTAATAACAGCTGTGCTGTGCTCAACAGCTTGGGGCCTCTTCTGCAGAAGACAATAATTCAGTTGGTTGCCCTTACTGATGGCAAAGCATGGGTGCTCTGAAAAAAAAAAAAAAAGGCCATTTAAAGATTTTTCTATGCTATGACCTTGCCCACTTACACTGACCAGCCATATAGTAGTGGAAGGGTCAGTCCCAGCCTTCTACTGTCACTTTGCTGACCTCATGTGGCTAAGGAATGCAGCCATCCCCTGTGTCACCCTTGGTGGCACCCACCAGCTTATTTATTTGAAGCCTTATATCATTGTTCAAAAAAACCCCATACAAAAGTCACTGGTTGATACTGGAATGATGCAGGGGAGCCGGCAGGATGACCGTAAAGGGAAAGAGGCTCTAGGGAGGAGAATGACCCATCCAAAGAAGGGAGCACTTGCAAAATAGACTACAATGGCATTTCTCCTCTCGCTGCCACCAAGGGTAAAATAATAAAAAGGCACTTGAGTAGAAGAATAGGGCATCACCTAGAATGCACATCTGTACACCAAAACTCATTACAACTTCATGGAGTCAGAGACATGTTTCACAGTCACCTACGTGAAACAACTTCTTAAAATGGCACAGTAAAGACTGATCCACAGCCTGCTGTAACCCTGCAAAGTCTTTCCATTAATTTCACTGATATTTGAGTCAGGCCTGAGGGCTTCAAAATAGGATACTGAAGGAAGAAAGTCTAAGGAGAATGAATAACAAGAAAGGAGCTGGTGTGGAGCTGCTGTAATAAAATACAAATCCAATATTTTACAAAATAGAATACTTGCAGAAAATATCTACTGTACATGGTAAAAAATTACTTGTAATGCTATGTTAGTTTTTCCCTTATTTATCATTAGAAAAAAAAAAAAAAGAAAAAAGAGCTTAAAATTGTTTTTGTTTTTTTAAACTGACTTCTGGTCAACTGTGAAGTAGCTATAAGCTAGCCTGCTGAATTAGGATTTTCACATTAAATCCATCCTCAGTAGAGTCTGAGCACCCTTCTGTAGTAACCAGACAAAACCCTGCCCAAATCCTGGGGTAGGTTCGACTGTGCCACTTCAAAGACGAATTGCAAGAAGCACAGCTCAGGCAAAGGCATGACCAGGGTATCAAGAGAAGAAAAACCCCTAAAGGCAACATGGGACAAGGAGGAAACAAAGGAGGGAGAAGAGTACTGGACCAGGGTCCGACTTTGAATACTCCTCTTGGTTTTTCCACTGAATTTGGACCAGTCACTTCACCTCCCTACATGCCTATCTCACCCCTCTGTTGCTTTGTCTGCTGCCTAACATACTTAATTCCTTGGGTCAGGGGCTGTCTTGCCGTAGAGTTAATATAGTATCTACCACCTTCAGGCCTGAACCGGGCCTATACCCCTCATCTTCTCAGATAAGCAGTTGGTTGAAGATCACATCTCTGGAAATGGAGATAAGAGGAAGATAAGACCCGAGGCTTTATTTATATACCAATTCCAGTTTGGAAGCAATATTTGTATGCGATATTTGTATGTCTGATATCAGTTTGCCCAGACCACTTGCAGGGTTAGGGAAGCTCACTTCTCTTCATTGTGGCTGCTTGAAAAAAATTTTGCAAAGCTAATAAATACTATTTACAACAGTAACAGGAAGATGGCAAGGAAAGGAAAACACAGAACAATCTGAGACTGGGTCTACATAAGAAATTCCATCAACATATCTAGAAGCCAATAAATTAAATCCATATGGTTCTCTCAGGAGGCACTTCTGGTTTAAGCCTTACATTGATTATTTTGTTGGGAAGGAACTGATTTAAGCTAAACAGATTAGCCTTAAACAGACTAAGGGACATCCATCCAAAACATTGCATAAATTTAACAAAACCTGTTTTCTAAACAGATTTAGTTAAACTATTGTGATTCTCCCACACAGACTAAGTGTGACAAGCCAGCGACTGATCTTTGCTTGAATTCCACAAGGGTGGAAACAGTAGGGAAGCCTACTAGGACTGCTTACATCCCAGAGAGAAATCTACCCCACGAAATGATAAAAGGGCTAGAAGGGAGAAGAGAGAAAGAGCTAGGGGAGGACAATTCAGCAGCATCATTGCCCACCCCTTGTCTGCCTGTGCTGTTAACTCAACAGTATCTGGGGCCATTCTTGACCCTTCAGAAGCAGACTCATCATGCTTCTCAATCTCCCTAAAAGGCTCAAATGCTGTAGACCAGTAAGCACATAGACCAGTAAGCACGGAGCGGTGGCTAGATTCTGAGGAGCATTATGCTGCACCTCCTCTTGCTGTCAAATCCCTCTCCCAAGAAACCTGTCACCCACATGCTCCCATCAGTTTTGCATACTCTGCTCTTCTACAGAAGGTCTTTGTGCTCAGATTAGAATGTGTGCACACAGGCACACACACCCACCAGTCACCGGTACACTGCTGGCATCATCTGCCATCATAATTCAATCCTGCCTTGCAGTATCAGACAGGAAAGGAATAAAAGCAAAGATAGGGACTGCGTGTGAAGTGAGGAAGGGAGTCACAAAGCCAAGAGATTGCAGATCTGCAGTCACAGCCTCACCAGGCAATGTAGAAATTGGACTCCCTCTCTTTTGTGCTTTGGTTCACTGAGGATGACAAGTCAGGGGGGACTTTGGTTGCAAATATGTGGGAAAGAGGAAAGTCAAGAAAAAAGGCCATTTTTATTCTTAAGAGGTGGCATTGACTCTTCTATCTATTTCAATTATCTTCAGTGTTTCGTTTCCTTCTAGTTCGGAGTTGACTCTGCAGGGAACAAAAAAAACCAAAACAACAAAGGTTAACACTAATAGTTAGTCATTTTTAAAAGTGTATATCCTGCTTGAATTGGCTAATGCTAAAATGGCACTCAGTATTTACCAGGTACTTGTCAGTTGCAGTACGGTAACACACCAAATTAGTCATCTCTTTGGCTCTGGGTGTAACTTTGACACAAGTGCTCAGAAGGCATGCTTGGGGTGATATGGCTCATCCTAGCCCTCAGAATTACGTCTTTTCAAACAAAATCCCTCTCTCTACTGTTTGGTGTGCTTGCTACTGCTTATTAGGAGAGACCAAGATGTGGGCCAACAGGAGAGTGGTAGGATAAAGAAAAGGTAAAGTGGAATGAGAACTGCACATACATATTTAAACCAGTGAAACTCCCTCTGCAGAGCCCCCAGAAGCTTAGATTTATGGTTTAAAAAAATAAATATGAAGGAGCTCTGTGTTAAGTAGTTCAGAAAACCTTATAGGTCTGTCTCTTAAGACAGAGTCCTGCAAACTGCCCACAGTAATGCTCTAGTAAGATCACTGTTGCGAGAAGCTCCAGCTCTTCACACCCTAACCTTGTAGAAAGCCCAGTGAGTCACAGCCTCACACTTCTACCCAACTGGCAAAAGCTTATTCCTTCAAGGGACGCAGAAGTAAGCGCTTGAAGAAGTGGGTAGGCACAACTAACAGGCTTATAGAGGTCAGGTTTCTGGCAGAAACACCAAGTTTGGTAGCTGTATTACCACAATAGTGTTGCAACCACTTCTCCAGAATAGCAACAGCTTTGCCTATAAGCTCTCCAAACAGAGACCAAACTCTTAATTCACGTTCCACAGTGCCCAGCTGAGCCCCTAGCCTTACTGGTGGCCTCCAGGCACAAATGACAGCAACATGCAACACCTGAATGACAAGCAGATCACCCTGCACTCACCTGTGCTGCTGCAAGCCCAGCAGCACCGACTTCTCTAGCCTTGTCTCGTTGGCTATTGTGAACTGCATGATATCATCCTGCTGTGTCCCTGGCATGGCTTCCAGGGACAGCGCTGTGTACTTGGAGGTGTCTGCCTGCCTGTCATTGCGATCTGCAAAGGAGATCGGGCTTGACGACTCCTCCAGTTGGTGAGGCTCTTCATAAATTAGCAGACTCCTTGACCTCACTGCACACAAAGACAGAAGGCAAAAAGAGATGAGAAACGGGCAGCTTGGAGAACAGCCCATCTCATTTCAGGAAATGGAAACTGTCAGAGCAGAACTAAAGCTGCAAAGGCTTTTTCATAGTGATTAACTGGTAATTTGATAGCTGAGGAAAGATACCACAGCAGTGGTCCAGGTAGGGATCAGACAGCTCTGAATTATTCACAAAACAAGAACAAAATGAAACAATCACTTTAATAATATATGTTGAAAGCAGCTGGTTCATTATGGGTGTATAATGCTAACAGTTTCTCAGTCAGTCCTTGGCCTCTTGGTTGCTGCTTGCAAACGACACACCAGCTGACACCACTTGCGTGTTTTAACAGTATGAACATTTGCTACCAAGTAGAAATCCTGCTACTTTTTACAGACTACTAGCTTTAGTTCCACAAACAGAAACAAAACTGCTTTAAAAAGAACTACCAAGCAAGCTAGAGGGGAAAGGCCTTGCCCATGTTTATGAAGTCTTCTGCCATTAGAAGAGCTTGCCAAGCTATCCTTTGAGACACACAGGTAAACCAAGGAATAGCCTGCTAAGGAGCAGGAAAACAAACGTACTCGAGGAGGGGGTTAGGGACAGGGGTGGAAAACAAGTGCCGAAGCACAACCAAGCAGGAAGCAAGAATGGGATAGTTGACACTTACCAATGGAGTCTGTGTAGGATTCTGGTGAGGAATGCTGCCTGGGCAACACCATCTTTGTAGCAGAAGGATATGGCCCATAGCTCTGAGAGAAGCTGCCAAAAACTACTGCAAAGCACAGCACCACCATCTGGCAAAGGGAGGAGGCAGAATAGGTAAGTGCACTAGAGCTTGTGGCCCACATGTCCGTATCAAAACTAAGCAGATCTGATACTTCTCAAAATAAATCATTTGAGACTATTTCCAGCACTACATACAGTATCTCTTAGTAAAAGCACATATACAATAACAATTCAGTGTTTTCAAGTGCATATTTCAATGCTGGACTTTGTTTTCAATGTCTGCCACCATTTTGGCCTGTAGCCTTATTTACTGCCAAAGCTGAAAAGCAGACGCAACACCCGTGTGTTTTACAGATGCTGTTGGGAATTTCCAAGGGTATTTCTGCTGCTGGCCTCAGTCTTGTTTGGAAGTAAAGAGAGGCTGGCAGAGTAGGAGAACAACTTAGACCTTGAAAATAATTTCCATCAATTTATAGCACTAGTATAAAGGGAACTTGCTAGCTGAGTGTATGGAGGGAAAAGTTTCGTTCTAATCTTTTTCTTATCCTGATTACTATTTCTGAAACAGGCTAGAGGTAGATTTACAGCCTTAGTCATATTTTTATTTGGATGAGCAAGTTTATTTTTACTGGTATCAAAAGAAACAGGTATCAAGTCACCCTTGTTTTCATTTTACAACTCTGAGACACCATTTCTCATATGTAATATTGCGGAAAATAATAGAACAGGTCACTCTGAGGGGCAGTGCTCCTCCTTTCATCACAGCATCATGCAATAAAAAGCACAGGACAAATCTCCTCCAGGATTTAATGCCTTCCAACAATGAGGAATCTCACCTACCTCAAAATTAATTGTAAAATTTTGAAGAGAAGCTGAGAATTTGCAAGTGAGGGGCTTCACAGAACAAGGGGTGTGCCTTTGAGTAGTGGAAGGAGATTTTCATTCCCCTACAATTTCCAGCTTTAGGGACACTCACCATAAGACAGGTCCCTGTCTGTGTGCTAGCTGCCTTACACGAACGGGACACTTTCCCAGCAACCATGGTTTGCAGCCTCTGCAACTGCTGCAGAAGTGTTCTGGAAAGCAAAGACAACAGACAAGCATCAAACACACTGATCTAAACAGCTTTTTGCTTCAAATTCCACCCCTGGCAATAATATGGCATTTATGACAAGGTACAGATCAATAAAGACTCCCCCTTTGTATACTCCTGGTGGTAGAGGTAATACAGCTACCTCCTTTTTCTGAAAACCTGCCACACAGCAGTTTGGACCACATATTGCAGCATTTTCAAAGAGAAGATCTTATAGCTAGACATAGGCACAGACCTAATTTCTTATAAATTCATTTATTAAATTAAGCACTCTGTTGCTATGAGCTAAATCTTCCAGGAGCTGATAAAAATCACAAATTCTTGAAGTGGGTATTTTAACTGTGTCTTTCCAAGGTCTCAACCAGGATGCCAATTCTGTTTTACTTGGAGTCAACAGTCTCAGACCAGTAAGGTATTCTGTCCTTCAGGCTGTTTTTCTTTTGCTGTATCATCATCAAATACTACAGTTGGAATACTACTAATTTACATGGGTAATTATCTCAAAGAATGACTGATATAGGGTTTTGACAGCAGTTTTCATTTTGTTCTCATTAAAGCTTTTTAACAGACAAGGAGCAATCCAAATACTTGTCCTCTACACAGTCAAATATAGTAAAATTTTGGATCAGGTTGTTAACTCTGCTGTTTGTTTCCAATTTTACTCTTCATTTTTTCCCTGTAAGTCTCACAACCTATTTCAGAGGGTAACCCCCATAAAACTCCAGGCAACAGCTTTGGAGGCTGTGACGTCAAATGCTAAGGCAAGAGGCAAGGTTAGGATGTCAGAGAAAATAGAAGGATTATTTTAAGATCAAACTGGCTAAAAACTAATTGTAGGACAGACCCAGAGGTGCCTTCACAGCTCAATATACACTTGTCTGCTTATTATTATAGGTTTTTATAATCATCAATGCTCATTGCTAATTAGGGCTTAATGAATTCAAGGACTTCAGGAATGCATTCTGAAATGAGCACAAGGCATGTTCACAGCAGAGATTTATCTGGGCCAGCAGATCCTTCTCAACTTATTAAGGAAGGATGTCTTGCATGCTCTTGAGAGCATGGTTTATTCTGCAACTCAACATTTACAAAAAGAAAGTTGTCTAATTCAGTCCTTTATTCGCTATTAGAGACACCCCAAGCAAATTAAGAGATGAAAACTCTGTCGATCATGCAAAAGAGAACATCCCAATTCTAAACTCCCTTCTGCATCTTTCCCTAATTCCTCCTTCCATCTACTACATGGCAGAGGGTTCAAAAAGACTTGGTACACGGTATACATCGTTTTGTGGCACAGAACATGCTGCATACCGTATTCCCACCATTTGCCACCAGCTATGCTATATAGCAATGCCTTTTTAACCCTGTGCTTTCTGTGTTGTTATTATAGGAGGCTGAATTTCCCCTGTTTCAGGCCTGAGTCACTGGGCTCGGCACAGAACAGGTCTGCAGAGCGATGAGGAAGGAGCTCTCCTCCTCCCCACCTCGGAGGCTGGCAGCAGAAGCAGCCTTGAAATGCTGATCACTCTTGCCACTTTTTGTGGAGGCGTCAGTGAGAAAACAGCTAATGACTGGTGAGGAAATCAACAGAGAAGAGGCAATTCTCCTCATTTTGCTCATCTCTGCCTTTTTGTGTCCAGCTTAAAAAATCTGCTGAGCAGAGTGGGCCTAGAGAGATGATTCCAAAATGCTCTCTTTTTGGAAAGTATAATTAGGCAGGTATTCTGAGGTCTCCTATACACAGAAGATTCACCACCCACGTTATTTACCAACTACCTCCGCATAAAATGCCTTTCTCTCCCAAGTCATTTATCTGTTTGAGCAGAACTACTGTCTTCTCAGCAGACAAGGACTGTGTCGTGAGCTGACAGGCTACAGGTACATTTTCAAACTAGGAGTAAGAGCCAAGTCAAGAGCAAGAAATAAGTTTGTTCAGAGATGGTATCAGTTTACTCTGCTACTGCCAAAATGAGGTACTCCTTGGTGCTTTTATTTTCTATTTGAACCTGGACTGGTGGAAGACTAGATTCCAAGGGCAAAAGATCTCCTTTCCCATGCAAAAGCTGCCTTCATTGTTACTGGATGGCTGCAGAGATGATCTGGGCTAAGAGAGGGAAAAGGAGCAGCTCTTTGCTCTGTAGAACAGGAGCCTAGGTTAAACCGAGATGTTCCCCCTAAAAAGCAGCAGGAAGGCCACGAATGCTTTTAGTGAGATGCACTGCCTGTGGCTAAATCCTAACAGGAGAAAATGCAGTCCCAAGGCAGTGTGTATAGGGGGTTTGCACCCACAGGGATTATTTTCACTGTGTCTGACACATTTCCCAGTGATATTCAATTAGAGGGTCACCTCCGTAGGAGGTGTGAACGTGCTTTCACGCTTTTTCCTGCCAATGGAAGCACCTCATAGAAAGCTGTAAAGTGACTGAAGACTCCTGATCTCCCTTCCACACACTGCCAGTAAATTCACTCTGCCTGTGATGTCTTGTTTTCGTGTGCACATTCACGTATTCATCCCTTTCACTATCAAAGTAAGGAACAAGTCAAGGCTTCCCCTCTGCTTCCAGTGACACTTTGATTAAGGAGAGGAAATTTGTCACTCCAGGACCTAGCCACCTGGGAGGCTTCCTCAATTCACTTTAAAATCCAACATTGATTTAAACAAAAAAAAAAAAGGCAGTTTCTAGGGGACACCAAACACTGTTTGTTTTAACCAAGATTTTTCAGAATATTTATCTATTTTGTGAAGAACAAAACCTGATTTTGATAAGGAGAGAGAAAAATTACTCTGTCTTCCAACTCTACACACAGATTCCTTCTCTGCCTGTCCTATTTGTAGCAAAGAGAGCAAATCCCAAAGTAAAGTTTTCACTGAAAAAACAGAATATCTCAAAGCAGGAAAGAAATCTACAGCCTTTCCCCATCTGAATTGCAAAAAACAAATCCACAAATTTTTCATCAAAAATGTTTCAGCATAAAAACACTGTCCTGCTGCTTTGAAAACAAGGAGTTGCTCCAGGGCTGCCACACTTTGTTAACTATTAAGAGGGTTGTCTGGCGTGAAGTACAGGATATCTCAGTGAAAAGTAAATCCAGATCTATCACTCCTCGAAAATGACTTGGTAAAATGGTTTCACTAGCCTCAAATAAAGGAACAGGCATGCAAATCAGTGAAGTCTGGCAGCTTTGGTGCTGATAAGCCCTTGGTGGGTCAGACTGATATGCAACTTAATCTTTAGATGACTGCTCAATAGTTTGAGCAGGAGCATGAGAAATGGAGGAACATCTCAACTATATTTATAAAGCCTACATTTAAGGTGGCTGTCAGAGTGGAGATCTATACAACTTGCTAGTCATAGCTCTGGCAGCAACTCAAGTACCTACTTGCATTCATTGTCCATATGTGACACTCTCAACCACATGTTAATTGGATGGTCTGTCTATCATTTCTCCAGGAAAAATCATAGCATCAAAGAACTTTCTAGTTTGGAAGGGACCTTTAAGATCATCTAGTTCAACTCTCAACCTAACTCTGACGAAAAACAACAACCAATCACTAAACCATGTCACTAAGCACTATGTCAACCCATCATCATCAATATATTTACAGAGAACAAGTCTTGTGAGGAACAGCTGAGAGAGCTGGGGTGGTTTACCCTGGACACCTTATCACTCTCTACGACGATCTGAAAGCACGCTGTAGAGCGGTGGGTGAAGATAGGTCTCTTCTCTCAAGTAATAAGCAATAGAATGAGAAGAAATGGCCTCAAATTGTAGCAGGGAAGGTTTAGATTGAAATAATAAGAAAAATTTCTTCACTGAAAGGGTTGTCAAGCATGCAAACAGACTGCCCAGGAAAGTGGTTGAATCATCATCCCTGAAAGTATTTAAAGATGTGTAAATGTGGACATGGCTTGGTGGTAGCCTGGCAATGATAGGTTAATGGTTGGGCTTTGTGATCTTAAAGGTCTCTTCCAACCAAAACAATTCTGTGATTCTATGATAAATGCAGACTCAAAAGAAGTGAGAATGAAAGCTACTTCTCATAAACATATGAGAAGTAACAGATGTTTCAATATCGTCTCTAAGCCAGCTAGACAACGCTGGTGTCAGAGACGATATTCAACTCCCTAGATCATTGGCAATTTCTGCTTTCAGTCCAAGTGTCAAAATGTGAGAGGATCAAGACTTCTTGGGGACTGGGACAAGTCAGTTCAACTCCTGGTGCCAGCTTCTTCTCACACCCTTTGCTTTTTAAGACAGCAGTGCCCCCCATGTTCAGATGCTACTGAAATCAGGGAGAGCCTGGCTCACTTGAGGCTACAAGACATAACAGATATGAATACAATAATGCACTTCCTTAGATTTGAGAAAACTGTCTAGAAAGGAACTTGGATGCGTTTCTTTTAAGGGATTGAGTCACATAAATTAGGAGAGGAAACATATGCTAGTGTTCTAATACTGAAGGTGCCAAAAATGCTGCAGTCACCCACTCAGAGTAATGAGAATTAAAAACTCCCCCGTGTCCTGATCCTCAGCCTCCTGCCTTGCCTTTTAAGATGCATAAATGCCAAGGGAGATGCTTCTGGATGCAAGGTTTTGACCACACTTGCACCTTTTAAGTGACTTTTTTTTTTTTTCAGATCAAGAATTTCAGGCTAAGGCAGGCTCTCAGGGAAGATTTTTCTCTAAATTTTTACATGTCGCTGAGAATAATGTAGGAATATTTTTACCAGAAGAAATTCTAATGTTTCCATGGCTTGGAGCCAGATTTTGAAATGCAAGCAGGGTTTCCCTGAAGCCTTAGGTATGTATCTGTGCAAAATGTGTTCTATATACAGAATAACATGCTCTAAAAAACTGAGTGCACATACTGAAAGGAAACTCTGCTGTTCAATAGCTTTGGAAATTGCCCTTTCAGTTCCTTTCAACTCAAGGCAGACTATAAAAACATGATACTGACTGACAGCACATACATGTGCATGAACTTTTCAGTAAGCAGCTATAACCCAATTTTCCAACAAGGTAAAAAACCAACTTTGTCTTCACACTAAATACTTGAGAACCTTTACATGTAATCACAGCTATTTTCCTGCTATCTTTCTTCCACTCCTACATTTTTCACAACAGAAGAACAGGTCTAATGTTTGTAGATCTACTTTTAGATAAGACCTTCAACAACGTCTTCATTTTTTACTGCATTGAATACTCAAAATTGCAACTAAAGTCAACTGTGGCACTTCTTTGGGCATATTAAATAAGATACATGTGTGTATGACTGTGGCTCTAGGTACTTGGACAAATAAAATCCAAAACATTTAAATTTGGGCATCCAAAACCAAACTGACACTGCATCATTTCAACTGCTACTGCTTTGGTCTTTGGTAGCTATGGACATAGCTGGAAGTACCAGATACAGGGTACTGTGAAGACAAGTTGAACAGTTCCTGGATGCCACATCAAGGCTCTGTGCAAATACCAATGAGGAAACCAGACACTTTGAATTCACCATGGGAAGTGGATAATGTACATTAAACAAGGGCGTAGAACCATTCTCTGAATGAGATCATTGCACAATTATACACTAAGTAAGAAAAGTGGCCGTTGGGGTTAAGGTGAAAAAATCCATAATGTGGTATGCTACATAATTCAGGCTTGATAAAAGCAGGCAATTTCACAAATTTCTCAGTACTTCAATTTGACGCTTTAACAGATTTTAGGTACAGTTTGTATCTAAATAGCCAAAACAACATCACCATGAATTACAAGAATTTCTGTGACGAAGGTCAGGCACATCTGCTTCTCCGCAGAACATTCCAAATCAGTATCAATGCTAATGCAGAGGGAAGAAACCAATTCAACTCATCCCACGTTACCTCCACGGATTTGGAGATAACATCACTTCGCTAAATATTTTTAGAGTATCTAGCATGACAGAATTAAGATGATCAAATAATAGAGAAGATGTTAAAGATCCTGTCCAAAAGGACGGACAACACCAACAAAGCTGTGCTCCTGACTGCATCTGCACCAACTCTGAGAAAAAAACAGCTGGCCAGCAACTCCAGGCTTGACAAACACATTGTTCCTGAGTATTTCACTCACAGCTGCACCTCTCCTTAGACCAGTTGGCTTCAGCACCTCCTGGGACAGATTCTGGGAGAGAGGAAACCCTACTCTACAAGTACAGAACAATTCCTGGTTCTTTTATGTAAAACCCTGGAGGAAGATACAGGAGACACAGAAATGGCTTGGCTCTCTTCAAACAAGCAGCAGATGTCTTTATGCATGAGCAGTGTGTGGGAGACTCTTCAGCAAATTACAGTGCTACAGGGTCTGGCTCCATGAAATTAGAGATTGGATCCGGAGATTAGAAACAACACATGACACTCAATTAGCAATACATTGGCTGGCAGACAAGCTCTAGGGCCATCTTCCATGATCATGGGTCTTATCTTCAAAATCCAGCCTCCTCCCACACTTTAGTGTTACCATCATGTTCAATGGTAATATTCAACCATCACTACAAATGCCTCTAACTAGAAGGTATTAACAGCGGGCTTATCTAGCACCTGCTCATTGGAATTTGTCACCATGAGAGAACACACTGACCACAAGCCACGACTGACACCCCACTCAGCTAAAATTTGATTAAAAGCTCAGGCATTGAAAATTTTCTGCCATGTGTCCTTTCATAAAGCCATCATTGAGTCGCTCATTTCTTCAGAAATGAAGAAACAAGAAGTTGATTTTCCCCCTCCAAATGAAGGAAATTCTAGAATGTGAGATGGTTAGTAGGGTGCACAATAATTGCAATGACATCTAGTAGTCCAAAAGTTAGTTCCATAATGACTCTTGAGCTTCAGCACTGTAATATCTGGAAGTGTCATGCTCCTGGTCAAGGTCTCCTGTCAAAACAGTCTTTTGATAAATAAAGACAATTTGGAGAGCTGGATTGTAGTTTTTTGTTTATTATGTGTCACTAGCCATGTTTTCTTGGGCAGTGAAAGAACTGAAAGCATCCTAAAAGGTTTCTCAAGCACACCACAGGCTAGGGAGATAGTTTAACACTTGACATAAAAGCCTCCATGCTTTACATCACACTGTGGTCATGATAACTGGCCTTCTCAGTTTTTCTTTGACATTAACCAGATCAGATAGAGCTATTCTTCACATTTCAATTGATCTCTTAACTTCCAGATTTTCACTTTTCACTGCAATATCATGCTACAGGTTTGTTTTATTTCTGTCGTACCTTACCTGTTAGTATTCTCCAGGACTTCGACCTTCTTACGCAGCTCACTATTTTCATTTGAACAAGTCTCAACTCTGAAGACAGTACAAGGAAAGAAATAGGAATGTAAAAAAAATCAGTCATTTATTAAACATGCTTTCACAGAGAGCTCTATGATCTTACCTACATTTAATGAAAAGTTACACCAATGAACTTTAATAAACTTTAATCACACTTCATGGTGTAGAAGATATTACAAAAGAGCTGCTACTTCTAGCTGTGGAGCACCTGCTTACAGTGCTCGACCAATCCCAGTAAGTGTAGCTCATTCAGGATGGGCTATCACTACGTTTTGACCCTTTAAATAGCAACAGCAAAGACCTTGCTCAGACTTTCTCTGAGCATCAGGCCATGGAACGGATACTTTAAAAGTCACAGAACATGCTATATTTATGCTGCTAGCAAATATTTTGTGCAAAGGTGTTCAGTGTGTGCATTTCGTTGCTAGGACAAGGTACCAGGCAATTTAATGAACACCATGCTTCTGAAATCAAATCCTCAAATTTCAGGTTTAGGGGTGTTAATAAGCCAGGGGGATTCATTTACAACAGTGTGATCATTTCCACACTGCCCCAGGAAACCTCCTAAACTAGACCTGGTTATCATATGACATGCCATATAAGAAGTGCAAATAAAAATATGGGACTCCTACAAAGACAAACATGACCAGCCAGAAAAGCTTCAAGAAGGAAAAAGGTAAAGGGGAACAGCTTTGCTATCTGTATGCATATAGTGGAATTTCCCAAGATCAACTCTGAGAAAGCAAGACTCATCCTTAAAGAGACAAGAAGAAAATAAGGAAATCACATCAAGGATATCACCGAAGATGGTACAAGGAGTTTAACAGATCCATCTGGTGAAGTACATAAAAGAAATACTTCCAACTACTGTTGGAAGAAAGATTAATTTGGAATATACATCACTAACTGGGGGTTTGGCTCCTTCTCACTCAAGGAAGTTGATGGGTCACATGCTGTTTTCCTGAGTCCTGCTTATTTTCCCAAGCAGTCCTGACTCACCCACTTCCTATTTTTGTATCCATCTGCACCAGAAGACAGAATATTTTCACTTCGAATCCGCCTTCCCCTGGACACTGCCTACCCAGCAGACCAACAGAGTTGCAGGAGGGAGGGGCTGACAGCAGATGGGTCTTGCCTTATTTAAGGTTTCAAGTCTTTGTGGGCACGCTGTCAACGTGCTAGGGGTAGACACAATTACGAACGCAGCAGCCCAGCACAGGTACAATCAAAAGCCAGAAGAGCCTTTTCTCAGTCACAACCACGAGATGGCAGCTGGCACTCTGTGCACAAAGCAGTCCCAGCATCAACAGCTGGATCCCATCCCAGTCCAGCAACTAGTGCTATTGGCCCGCTTGAAACAGGAAGAAGGCTGGCTTACTTTTTTTCCAGACTGTCCATGTATTCTTTCTTTTTTCTTCTACTTTCCTGGGCAGAGATCTAAGGAAAAAAGGAAGAAAAATACCAAATATTTCCATAGAAAAAAAAAATAAAAATAAAAAGCATCAGAGATGAATTAATAAACTCGTGGAAAGCCCTAATGTTATTCTATTCAAGCCTCCGTGCCATTCTCATTTCTGTTCCTGGTAGGCAAAGCACTGACTTGGTCTGTTTCCGCGTCCTGACACAAGACTGCTCCTCTCACTAGTATGAAAAAGATCATTCCCTGCTTTTACAGAGCTAACCTTAGAAAGCAAACCAGATTCATCTGGAGAGAATATCCTAGGACAAATACTAAAAGATGAATCCTAGGACAATGGATCTGGGAAAGGAAAAGCCCACGCATGCGCAAGAAAGCAGCTTTGTAAAGAAAGATTTGCAGGTCCTGATGAACACGGAATCAAACATAAGTCAGCAATACACCCCTGGAGCTAAGGTGGCCAACCAGATCCGGTTCTACACTAACAAGATTGTAGCCAGCAGGTTGAGAGAAGTGGTTCTTCCTCTCCATTCAGCACCTGCAAAACCACAGTTGAGTACAGTGTACAGTTTGTGGCTCTGAAATAAATACTTTGGATGTACAGAAGCAAGCTCAGGGAAGGACCACTGCTATAATAAGCATGCTGGAGCACAGGAAATTATCAGGAAAGGCAGAGAATGCTGAGTTTGTTCAGAGTGAAGAAGAGAAGGCTAAGGAGGGAATATTATTGCTGCCTTCAACTATCCTGTGTAGGAAGATAACGTCAGAGGCGTACAGCAAAATGGCAAGAGGTATCAAACACACGTTGCAATAAAGGAAATTCCAATTAGACATTATGAATTCTATTTCTTTGGTTTTACCACATAAGGAGCCTAATATGGGAACAGGTTGCCCAGAGATGCTGGGGACTCGTCACCCTTTGAGACAGTAAAACGTGACTGGAAAAATCCCCAAGCGACTTGCTCTAAGCTGACCCTATTTTTAAAGCAAGGAGTTGGACCTAAGGTCCTCCAGAAATCCTCTCCAATATAAATGACTGATTACATGAAAGCAGCACTTAAAATTCACAAGGTCACTCTCAAAAATTTAAAATAAAAAAAAAAAAATTACAATACTTAATTCTAGTTCAGTGTGGGCAAATTTACACCTCATCTGCAAAATCAGTAACGGAATGCATTAATCTTCAAAGACATACTAATATCTTCTAGAAGAAATGGGATGGCCAGATCTGAAGAAAAAAAAAAGAAAAAAAAATAATCCTTTTCTCCTTATCACTAGGCTCTTCCCCACATTGGAAGAAAGAAAAAAGTTGTAGGGCATTTTACAGCCTTGGTACCAATCATTCATTTAAAGGTCATGGAATTCCGTGATTAAAAGACTAAGACACTGAGATTTTAAAACATGAAACACTGGAAAAGAACACTTTCATCACCACAGAAAGAATAGAGAAGTCTTTGCGTACCATAAGGGTAGGATTGTACTGTTTTTAAAACGGAGCCAAGCAACAGCAATTTGATACTGCGCTTGCTAAATACTCTATTGTTCATGTGTTCAGGTAAATAACTAGACAGAGGCACGATGTCACAGTGACAGACCATTTGATGGACATGTTTATGAACAAAGGAAAGCACTTTATTGAAAGACATCTTGCAGCATTCAGCTGTACCACAGACCATTACTGCAGAATTATTGTAATGTTTTTTTAAATGAAT
This sequence comes from Pedionomus torquatus, assembly GCA_013398155.1. Classification (NCBI taxonomy): domain Eukaryota; kingdom Metazoa; phylum Chordata; class Aves; order Charadriiformes; family Pedionomidae; genus Pedionomus; species Pedionomus torquatus. Next base: position 84,057 of record VZRU01009536.1, on the reverse strand, counting down.
GATTAACAGGAGTTACCCAGCAAAGCTAACTACCATTTACCTTGTTTTTTATTTTCCTGCGGATTTTCTTCAGCACTTTCTCCTCTGCTTTTGTCAGGGGTAGTTTGGTAGGGATCGGGTACCCCTCTGCTATCAGCGTCCTCTTCTCCTCCTCTGTGAGGATGAGTGGGCCAGTCCCCTGTAATTTCTTCAAGTGTCATAGAAATGAAATAATACAACAGTAAGTGCACAGAGCTCTAGAGAAAAGGGTGTTAGGGAAGAAGGGCGACAGCTCTCCCACTTCAGAGGGGACGTGGCCTACCAGCACAGCAGTCTCTTGCAACTGGGAATGAGTAGAAAGGGAAGACCTTTTTAAATAGCTTCCATTCAGAGACTGAATTTTTGGGAGAGGATTTCCTCCAAACAGTTATTCTCAGCCAAGTTCAGTACACACTGAGGCCAACAGCAAAACTTCCCTTAGCTCAAACAGGGAAAGAGACAAATAAGAAGCACTGCTGAAAATCCCTCCCTAAAGATGACCACTTGCTTTCAACATGACAAGAGGACAGATGCAGATCTACCCAGGACAGGTTAACTCAGCAGGGCTGGGCCCTAAAACAAAACACAATCAATGGTGGGAGAAACCTAATTAATACTGTTGAACCCTGTATTAACTTAAAGAGGAGAGGCACACACTGTTCTCTGGGGGAACACAGACCAGTGTGCAAGAATTACTGGATTGGCAGTTTTGATTGGAGATGGTCAAATCCATGGCAAAAACAGTAATTAAAAAAAAAAAAAAAAAAAGAAAGAAAGAAAAAAAGATAGATAGACAGACAGACAGACAGATGATGGAAAAACTTAGCTCAACTTACATGTGGTGCAGTCAGGAGAGGGGAATTGGAGAGCGCTGAAGCTGCACGCGATGTCACTTTAGCCGTGGTTTGTAGCTGGATTGGGCTTGAAGGAGGGAGTGATCTAGCTGGGCTCTGCCCTCCTTCAGAGTCACTGCCATGGCTGCTGGGAGGGGTTGGAGGCAAATGCAGGGGATCCACTGCTAAATGGCAAGAGAGATATAATATAAGGTTTTGAGATGTTAATTTAAACTTCCACCAGAGCCACCACCATCACACTGTTTCCACGACTAGAGCTGTCTGCTAAAAAATGTATCAGGCAAAAATGGCAACTTGGAAGGTTTTCAGAGCACGCAGGTCTCCAAAGAAGGAATGAAACACAGCACCTATCTTTAGGCTTGACAGACAAAACAGGGCTCCGTGCATATGCTTCAGTAATTTCTACCTATGGTTCTTCTCCAAATGCTTTGAGGTTTAATTATAACACTTTAGCACAAGCCCCCTGTCCCTGGGAAACCACATTATCAGAGGGGATCTGAGTCACTGAGCTTTCTTTCCAGAAACAATAACCTTTCCTAACTTTGCTGTGAATTAAGCAAATTGCTGGTATTTTTCAAGAGATGGGGTTGTGTCCAAGGTGTTACATGAACACAGAGGAGAGAAATAATCTTACTCCTAAGGATCTGATTTGGCACAACTGGAAGTGACAACCTAGTGACTGTGAAGGCATTAAGGTACTGATGGAGCAGGCAACTACCACAGGAATCTTTCTTACTCTTTGCTGTCCAGGGCCACAAACTGACTCCTACTGCATTTGCAGCCCAAAGAACCTGAGCTAGAATTGGCAAGCAAAGTGCTGCTTATGACCAAATGGGTCTGGACCAAGAGAAACAGGGCAGCACCTCACCCATTCACATTATATGGACAATTTAGCAGATGTCCAAACCAGCCATAACTAAGTCATTATGTCTCTGAGATAAATTTACAGCAGTGAAAATAGGAAGTAGGAAGATTCAAGGCTGAATTTGCCACCTTCCCCTTCTGTTATACTTTGCAAATTTGAGTTGAAAAGATCAAATGGGCAATGGGGGAGAAAGAAAGAAAGATAGTAACAAAAAAAAGGCTATTAACCATGAGCTCTTTTTGTCTAGCATCTTAACTCTAGCAGTTGCCAGAAGAAGATACATACTTGAAAAACAGCAAGGCCCTTAAATCCCACAAATCGAATCTATGTCCTGGGTTGAGATACGGCCTCCTTTTTCCACTTGATACATCACTTGCATCTCTCCCTAGAGCAGTTCTAGTTACCTACACAAACGAATACAGCGACACTAACAGAGTATCAAGTATCAGACAACCGAGATGCAGGTATCTGCTCAAATTTCAGCCCAAATATTTGGCCCTTTCAAACTTTTCTTGGGTTAACATATTATGGGCAACAAAACCGTGGTAGGGATCATTGCTCCTCCTTCCTCAATTATAGATTAGTGCAAAGAGATCCTGGTGGCACTTAAAAACTCTACTAAAACTAAGAAGGAACAAACAGATGCACCAAACTTTTAATTTCATATAAACTCACAGACTTGCTTCTGTACCAGAGGTTAAAATGGTAAAGTTTCCACTTAAGCTCTTCAAGCTTTCTATACCTTAGTTAAGTCTCCTCAAATTGATTTCTCTTCTACCCTAAATAATCCTGTACTTTAAGGATTCAAGCTGTCTTTAGCAACTGTACAATTCTTAATACACTGCAGACAAAAAAGGGATCATTTTCTTTGTGATGAGCCAGAGGAGGAAAAAAAGAAAAGCCACATAAATGGGTCAGAGAGAGGCTGGCTCTTCAGCAGCCTGAGTTGAATTCCTAGAAGGCAACAGCTTCAGCCTAAAGATTAACATGGCAAATGAGGAAGCCAAATATTTAATCAGGGTAAAGTACATTCATTGTGCATTCTGGTCATCTCCCCCTGCATTTTGGGTTGGTAATTAACAGACCTTCCTTAGAAGAGAGGTTCAGGAACTGATCCACTTCATGGGGCTCCAGTTTAATCTCTGGAAGAACTTTCTGGGTCAATGGTTTCATCTAGAAAAGAGAAATTAACTGCATGAAAACCCAAAGCACACATCTTAAAAATCTTAGTAGAAGGCTACAAGGATGACTTCTCCATAAATGGAGAGGTTTCCCTCCCTCCTGTTCTGCTACAGGCAAAGCTTGAACTGCTTCACACAGTTTGCTAAACCAGGCTACAGAGAATACTGTCCTGACTACTCCCACTGTGGCTTTTCTTACTACTATATTTAGCTAAATAAAAGATTACGCCTCAGAGATGACATTTCAGACTGAAAGCTAGCATGCAACCCACTCAAATTACTTCTCTTAGCAACTGAGCTGCTGCTAGGATTTGCTGGACTGCACAGTCTGTTTGAGCAGAGACAGAAACACTCCTGGCAGTGGGGGGACAGCCTGTTCAAGACAGTTGTCATCTGGGAGCAAGGGGAAGGTGCCAGTCACTGAAGCACCAGATTATCGGACCCAAGTTCATTTCACAGTGTGGAGAGGCAGAAAAGACCGTCACAGCTGACTGAAGTTTGGAAGATATCTGGCCTGCCCTATTGACAAGGTCAGGGCACCAGGCTGGCAAGCTGTTGCCCAGAGTCTGCCTGAACGTTACAGTCCAAGGTATGAGGAAGTCAGTTTGGCACATCAGTATACTCATTGCAGCCAAAATCTCTCTCAATAGCCTGTGTAACTAATCCATGCAATGGTAATGAGGCACTGGCTAGTCTCTGTAAACTCTTCGCAAATCACAACATCCCAAGCTACACCAGGACTGTGGGAATAGCACATTCAGACTAGAAGAGGACCATGGGAAACCTGTATTTAATTTTTTCAGTTTCTCATAGAATAATTTCTGTTGCACATATTTCTGATCCACATCCAAGTGGAAACATTTATTTTCAGCATATACTAACTCCACCCAGCCTGGACTGACCTTGCACCCAGGGGACTGAAAACAGTCATGCTTCTTCCTCCACTGGCTGATGACTATGGTGAGCCATCAGCTGCTGCAGTTTATTCTCCTTAACTCAACCACAGCCAAACCAAGCTCTTGTGACTGCCTGCTGGCTGCTCCAGCTGTGGTCAGAAAGGCATCATAAATGCTTCTTACAAGAAAGGTTGGTGTGGAAGCAGCAGCAGCTGGAAATGTCAGAGCTTCATACATCTGGCAAAAGTGACTTAGCATGTATACAGGGAAAATCTCTAGTTGTTTCAAACAAGGAGTCTTGTTGTGATTAGGGGAAGGCACAGCAGCACTAAAGCAAGTTATTATGGAAGACACTTGGCTTGTCACAGACTCAACAGGGCAAATGGGTTAGTCAGTTCAGATGGGACTGGTTCATTAGAAACTGTTTAAGTATTTTTAAAAATGCTTGAGCCCCAGGCTTTGGGGCTAGCACAGAAAAGAAAGTTAAGATCTGAAGAGGCAGACAACTGTTTTCAAACACAAGCTCTTACAGCTCTGCTGGACTCGAGCAAAGATTCAAAAACATTAAAGCAGACTGCACTGTGCACCCTGAACTGGCAACTTTGGCACCAAGGAGGCTACAGTGGTATGCAGTCTTAGGAGAATCTGGAGCTAATTGTGCAGAGAGAATAGAAACTCTGCACATACCAGGGCATCTGTCTGTAGCTCAGGTTGTTCCCCCTCCAGCGACGTGGCCGTGACAGTGAGACTGACTGAGGGAGCAAGGCCTGATGTCTCGCACAACGCTGGCTCAGTCTTTATTGCTGCTGGAGTCAGCTCTGCACCCAGACACCATTCCTCATTTTCCAGGTCACCTGCCAGGGAAGGAAATTGGACACCACATGTTTAGCTCAGAGACAGAAAGACTACAAATGAAAATAATGTCACCCCTCCTCCAGAGAAGGGAAACAAACATAGAAGGCATTTCAGTCTATCAACAAAACTCTGCCCTTACTATTCAGCTCTCAGTCAATGCAGACAACCGTGCCATTCCAGGGCTGTAACCTAATCCTAGCCCCAGGATACAGAGAGGACTAGCGAGGAAAGACACAGAGCACTAATCACTGTACATTGCCGAAAGCTGCTAACGCACAGCAGAACAAGACTAAACAAGCCATTGAGTAAAGCAGCCAGGGAGCCATGTCCTACACAGGCTAATGCCTGCTGACTCAGTTTTATTCCTCCTTCTAGAGATAGTGTTCAGCCAGACTTCTGCTCCTTCTACTGCTTGCAATCATCAAATAGCTGGAGCGGTTCCTTAAGAACAAAGGATTTTTCACACTCTCAATTCCAGTATTTTCCCCCCAAGGATTCATTTAGTAAGTCTAAAAGAGGATAAAGGCTTTGATAATTTCACAGGAGCACCAGTGCTATGGTGATCATTCTCATTTCCTCCCCAAAGCCTCTGGAAGTCACGGCACAGGATGTATGTTTTGACTGGTGTCATGGCTTTACCCCAGCTGGCAATTAGGACCATGCAGCCATTTGCTCACTTCTTCCCCCCACAGTGGGATAGGGAGAAGAATCGGAAAAATAAGGAAAATTCATGGGTTGAGACAAAGATAGTTTAGTAAGTAAAGCAAAAGCCACACGCACAAGAGAAGGAAAACAAGGAATCCATTCACTGCTTCCCATCAGCAGGCAGATGTTCAGCCATCACCTGGAAAGCTGGGCTCCATCACACATAATGGTTACTTGGGAAGACAAACGCCATCACCCCAAACATCTTCCCCCTTCCTTCTTCTTCTACCAGGTTTATATACTGAGCGTGATGTCATATAGCATGGAATATCCCTTTAGTCAGTTGGGGTCAGCTGTCCCAGCTGTGTCTTCTCCCAGATTTTTGTGTACTCCCAGCCTACTCACTGGCAGAATGATGTGAGAAGAAGAAAAGGCCTTGACTGCTTAGCAACAACTGAAAACACCAGTACATTCTCAATGTCATTCTCATCCCAAATCCAAAACACAGCACTACACCAGCTGCTTGTAAGAAAGTCAACTCCACCCCAGCCAAAAGCATGACATTCTCCACCTCTTATTCCATATCATTTATGTAATGCTCAGGTTCTACACTATCCAATAGATCTCCATTAATGACCACCATCTCCCCTTTCCCATCCTTTGATACAATACACAGATATCATTCTCTTAGTCTAGCCCATTCCACAAAGCTATTAACAACCCCCACCAAAAAAAAAAAAAAATCGGTTGCATTTTTGGCGGTTGCAATTCTGCCTTAATAAAAAATCCCACCCCTAATTGCTTGAGTTCTGTTGTATAAGCTCTTTCCTCTTGCAGGAGAGTACCCTACACCAGCAGTACTGCATCCCAACAGCATACAGTGCAGTCCTCTGCCACAACTCATCAGTAGCTGCAAGAAGCACGTCCCTAAATCCAAGAAGCTGGAATCTGAAGCCAAATAGACATAAGAGAAAAAGAGTGTTGATCTTTCTTTCAAAAGCTTTCTCCTGCCTTCAGAGTATTTTCTGCATACACTGAATTAAAGCAGAGAGTAAGCACGTACACAGTGTGGCTGGTAAACAGCAGCAGAGCTTCGAATTAACCAGCATCGTGGGAGGCAGTCAGGGTGCTGTGGCTGTGCCACCAGTGGTCCGCAAGGCTGACACAAGACCCTTGCACATCTGAAGGCATCAAGCTGATGACATGTCAATGGAATTCAGCTGCACACAAGTAACAAAAACACGAGCAGGCTTACAGCTCCTGTACTGCTGTACGTCCTCGCTATTAAGACCACCCATACATACGGCACAGAGGCACTGGGCACAAGCTAGGTGACTGGAAGAAGGGAGAAGTATGTACATCTCCAGTACTCGTCATTACTTTGTGGTGGGCCTTAACCTCTGCTGCTGGCAAGGAAGGGGGTAATTTGAGTAAAGGCACACCAAGGAATTAAAAATGAAAAATACATATCCTGTAATCAGAAGCCCAAGAACAGTGAGCCCAGCTCTGCCAAGAGAAGTAACTGTACAGCAAGGGCTGAACACCATATTTAAGCTTCTGGAGGGCTTACTCCCAAAGCTTTCTGGGAAATGCAGAAACTTAGAAAATGAAGAAACATAAAAATAAAGGTAGCATTGTCTAAATATTAACTCAGGAGAGAGGACATTGCTCTCTTTCAACCCTACCTGAGCCTCCCTCCTCGCAAACACGAGAGTGCAGCTCCCATCCCTGCCGAGTGCAATGAAATGCAGTGGATCTGTGGACTCCCTCTAGCTTGCTGTGGGTGGGTCATTCAGATAAGAGCTTTAAAGTGGTATTTTTGCCTGGAAATCCAGAATCCTTTGACAAATACAACTTTCAAATGTTTGTTTGGACAACTTCTGCCAAAATCTCCCCCACATAGTGCATGCAGAGCCTCCGCTTGCTGCCTCTCACACCTCTGGGTCGAGCTACATGGTGCCAGCGCTACCATCTGTGATTTACTTTAAGGCTCCCTTTGGGAGGGAAGGCTACAAATGAGAGCTATCAGTGAGACAAGTAATTAGCCCTGAAGTTTGAGATTTGTATCATCATGCAAGTAGAAGAGAAATCTTAGCCGTGGGTGCCCAGTGAAACAGGGCATGTCCTCTAAGGCTGCACTTGGTGATGTTTGTCACCTCTAATCCCCAGACTCATCACGAGGATTCAGCTGCTGTAAGACTGCAAGATACGCTGGCCTTCGGTCAGTCATTTTACTGCCCTGGAACCTGACTTTGCTGATTAATCTGACATCCCTGTCATCATTACTTAGATCTGCACAAACTGCTCAGAGTTATTCTAGGCTTTAAAGCCAGTCTAACCAGTTTGCAGGGTTATGGGTGGTTTTCAGAGACAGCAACACACTGCATTTAACACTCAGATAACTTTGCAGAACTGCACCTAATATTTTTCTGACATTGCCTCTTCTGATGCATAGTGACAGCTGTCATTCCAGATGAACAGCCCTGTGAAAGGAAGGGACAGAGCAACACACTGGTCAAATCCCACCTTGATACTCCCCTCTCCCTGCTTTTTTCAAGCCCCCGTTATGCATTCATCATCATGGTCACTGTAGTTTTGACGCATTCCAGCTTCTGAAGTCACCAACGATCTCTCATCTGCTCCACGAGAGCTGTGAGGACATTTCCCGTTCTCCTTTCTCCTCTTCCTGAGCACAGCAGGTCGACATCATCTGAAAATCATTCTTAGTTTATTCTTATAATAGCCCCATAGCACCTCAGTCTACTTGGCCAAACACTGCAGTAGCTGAACAAAGTGGCAGCCCTCACCCCAGTGAGAATGTCACACAAAACCAGACAAATTTAGACAAACAGGCGGAAAACTCAGCAGGCTACAGAATACTGGGCATACTGAGAGGCACGGCCCACCCTCCAGGACACGCATATTTCTTACGGAGGGGTACGAAGAACCATGAGAGGACTTACGGAATGGTAACAACAAGCAAGAAAGTGCAGACGAAATAGTGAAATGAAACAGCAAGTGAGGCTGGCTCAAGGGACCCAGTGGAGGGGAGGCAGGGTGACTTCTCCAAACCAAGCAAGGCATGCTGTGGAAAAAGGGTAGATGACTGGAGCTGAGAAATTGAAGGTGACTGTTTAAATTTGGTATGTTCTGGGAGGCACACATGACCTGTTGAAACCAAGTCCGAAACAAAAGGCTGAGAAATGATCCTGGTGACAGTATTCTAGATGGATATGAATGGAGCAATACTGCATGGCTAAGGTGAGACAAAACACACTGCAAACCATTCAGATATAAAGAGAAGAAAGCCTGAAGAAGAGATTTAGCTATTCAAATAGCCAGGAAAATCCTTATCCTAAAGATGGTCACTTTGCCTGTTAGAAATTTCAAGATTCAAAATCCTGGCTCCAAAGTTCACTGATGAACAAACGATACCAGCTGCTTTAGCCCCGCTGAAACTTCCTATGAACTTCAGAGCTCTGTCGCTCAAGGATTCTTCAGATGAGAAGCACTCCCCCCCTCACCTACCCTTTCATGAACTCATGCATGCTAGGCATTTTGGCACCCAAAATACATCATTTAAGAAGTCTGCACGGTACATAGCCAAACCCCAGCTAATGCTTCTGTGTGCAATGCACTAACGCTGTTGAAGTTCACGTAAGGACTACGTTAACTGAACATTAACGTTGCCAAGTACCCAGGTGTTAAGCAACACCTATGAAAGTTTAATTCAGTGTACTTTTGCACATTATATAGACCTAAAAATAGGAGTGTTTTAACAGTGTGATCAAACAATTTCTTGGAATAACCTGTGCCTTACCCAACATGCAGAATGCATGGTGCTCCCCTGAGAATCTATACCATATTTCGCTAGTTTCATTGTTTCACATGCAGCCTCATCTCTCCTTTACCAAATATAATTAAAATTCTGTTTCCACAGAGCTGTTTAATTCCCTACTAGAGCACAACCAAAATGCTTCACCAAACTGAATTAATTTCCACAGCGGTCTTGAAAATTCAAGTGAGCCATGGAAAGATTATGGCCAAAAGGTATCTAGTAATTTAAAATGGCCAACTGGAGACAACTGAAATTGGATTTTTCAGATGATTTAGCACTGTTATTACACTTTATCAAAACACAGTATGCATTAAGTCTTCAGCTGCGGCCATTTCTGCAAGTTAAACATCAGAGTTTCAAATCCACAATCCAAAAAAAAAACCCATTAATCACAGCAACCCAGGGTTTGTGACACATGCATCTAAGACCTTATCTTCTGTGTCGAAGACTAAAATTACATTTCTTCAGAAAGCTTTTCTGTGCTGCTTTTGTCATCAAGCTTGCCCTACTTTTCCTGCAGACTCCTGTTAAGCATGCATCTTCCATCTTCTTTTTAAAAAAAAAAAAAAGAGTCAGTAGCCTTACAAAGTACAAAAGTAAATTCAATCAGTGCACAGAGAAAAGTTGTTGCTGACAGGAATAACTCTATCTGTGTCCTCTTCTTTCCCAGCTGCACTCATTGCGAGTCCAGCTTGGTCCCAGATACAACATACAAGGTGTTGCAAGACGCTGTGTGTATGTAGTAAGGCAAGAGAGAAAGCTCCAAATGGGACACAGTTCCTTCAGTACTGCATGTTGTGCATACCTACAGCGAGGTGTCCAGGTAGCAAAAAAACTCTTTTGTCCTCTGTCTTTATTTCAGAGGCCCTAATCCTGCCCCAGGTTCCATCATCTGCAGTTAAAATGGACAATGCTAGTAGGACCTGCCCAGCATACCACAAGTGGATTTTCACTCCCCTTTCTCAAGATAACTACACCCAAAAGTGAAAGGGATATGCAACATTTTGCACAATGAAAGCTTAAGATCTTTAAAGCCTATTACAAAGCCTGAGTTATGCACAAGTGCTTGCCCGTGGGTGCACAACACACCCAAGTCAACTTCTTCTCTATGCTGTACACCATATACATTATGATAGTTTTCAACAGAAATTGATTTCAGTGCTCCTCTAAACATCACAGCTTAGCAACAGCATGTGTAATTTTGGCACCCATGAAAAACACACATTGAAGAAGGTGTTTGTACATGGTGGAAGTAATATATACTAGTTCTTTATTTGTTAAAAAATATTTTTTAATATATCTGTATTTATACATAGATATAAAAAAAAAATCAAACATATTCCCATGTTCTCTTAACAACACCATGTGCAGCTTTCTAGGATACTCAAATTTCTCTGAAGAACTGTAACATTTTTCTTCTTTCCTTGCTCTGTATACTATTATGGGAAGAGAGGGTACAAAAAGTGCCAAAATAAGGTCAAAAATGCTTACTTCAACTGTACAGGGTTTTTTTAGGATCAGAGTTCCCAGCGAGTTTTGCTTTCCTGTTTAAAATTATTTCTATCCAACATTATCCTATCCAACTAACTCTTCAATCTTGTCCAACGTACCACCACCTTTCCTGAAAAGTAAATATTCCCCAATATTGACTCCACCCTCTGTGATAGATGTACAGAGAAACAGAACTTACAAAGTAACTAAAAAGATCTCCCTTGTTCCTAACATTCTAGTGCTATTCATTAAGAGTTTAACAGACACTTGTTGCAAGGGTAACCAAGTTACACCAGGGAGTTGCAGCCTATATTGAAATAAATTAAATGAGAGGTGCACCCTGTACCCCTCCCTCACCCCTCCCAAGCAGAGAATCTATTCAGAGAAACAACATGATTTTCCCCTTTTCCCCTCTGAACGAAAAAGGAAGACAGGACCACTAGGTAAACAAGCCCACACAAGGGATGTACCACTGAACCGAAGCTTGAGGGGGAAAAACACCCCACTTACCACCATTACTTCCATAACAGATCGTAATCGTACAGAAAACAGATGCATGCGCTGCATGTCATTCGAAACAAGCTAGCAAATAAGACCTGTAGAAGCATCAAGGGGGTTCCCCATATATATGCAGAATGAAGAGGCAGCTCTCATCTCCTTGCAGTTCACTGTCCAAGCAACAGATTAAACTGACAGAGAATGACAAAACCAGGTACTTAAGGAGACCATAACAGACTACCAGTCAAAGTGCTTTACAGAGGTATCAGAAAAGACATCTCTGGGACAGGGTGATGCAAGAATATCTCTAATGAGTCAAACTGTTATCCAGCCAAGCATATTTAAACAATCTCTCTGTTCAGCTGCGTCATGGATTTGAGCAAAAGGGCTTCAAGCAAATCCTTCTGGTCCATGGCAGACCTTGTACTGGCATCATGAAGCACAGGGCTTGGATGCAAAGCCCGCATGGCTTCTGCACAGCCATGCCATGTACAGCAGTCTCAGACTCAGCTCATCACATGTTACCAAGACACTTTGACTCACACGGCGCTTAAATTTGCACCAAGGGTCCACATTTGCAAAGCTGTACTTTGGACAAGCATTCGGTCCTTGACTGGATCCGACCTCAGAGGTTGCCGCCCTTATGCAGCAGGGACCCAAGGGTGAACATTAGCCTTATACCACAGAAATACAGCTGCAGGCTGGGAGCTGGCTAACTGGAAGGGGCAAATGCTTCCTGGAGGAGGCTCACAACTTGTTTGCCGGGGAAATGGCTGTTTGTTCTCTGTTGGCAGAAACACCCCACCATGAACCCAGAAGGGCCTCTGCAGATGCACAGGTTCTGGTTGTGCTGCTGGACATGCAGCTTGTGGGAAAGTTCAGCAGCCCCAGCTCTGCAGTCTGAGCCTTTTCAGCCCCCCAAAGGCAAGCTGGACCTTCCTGGAGAAATAACCGCTTCCTTGTCTTCCCCCCTGGGCTCACACTGTCCCCAGTGCCCTGCTCTGGGCTCACATCACACCCCCTGGCAGACACAAGCTCCGTTTATCATGCCTGAAATGCTGAACTCCAATGCCACTGCTGCTATCCCCCCCACATCCCCCCCTCGCCTCCAAGAGGTGAGAGCCCACATTCATCGACAAACAGTTTCTTTTACAGATTTTCCAGATGGCATTTCCCCCTCCCAGTGTGCACACACACTCCCACTGCAAATAATGAAACCCAAGCCCTCGAAACAGCCTCAACAAAGGAGATACTGTTTGACCACCAAACATTGGGGTCCTTTTTAAAGTGCCAGGAAGGGAAAACTAAATAAACGGGCAGAGATGAGCGGCAGTGATAGACAGCAATCACAGTGCACAGCAGATGCAGCCTTTGCCCTAGCAAAGGACCACCCGTCAAACAGGCATCCCCGCTTTGAGTGGCACAGCATCATCTAAAACCTACAGCTTATTTGGATCGCTATCAAAGTTATTAAGATAGAACCAAGGACACATTGTTCCTCCCATACCTAAACAACCAGGGTCAATACCCTCTTTCCTGCAGAAAATTTGACAGTGTTCAATCAGAATCATCTTGTCACATAAAACCAGCCAGGAGATGTCTCAAGGTTACAGGTTCTGCCTTAATCTCCCTTCAGACTATGACTTTACACAAATGTAGCTGTCAGCTGGGACACAATCCCTAATGTTTTTAATTATTTTGCTTAGGGGTAGAAGAATACTATTTTTATAGCATCCCCATTTACATATATGCCTGAGGCACAGACTGAGGTGGTAGCTTGGATTTATGGCTTTAAATCTCAATACTATTGAATATCCTATAAAAGACTATGATTATATTAAGATACGTGAAAATTATCCACAGAAGCAGTGTGTTCAAATAAAACAGTTCTCTCTCACCTACCTCGGTATTTCTCCCCACACAGATGTTATGAAGGCATATTATGGCAGCAATCAGGCTTTGACACATTAAAATGGGCTTGATACTCACGCCACATAACTAAGTGAGCAAAAACTCCCAATGCAACACTACAGAGTATGAGATCACTGGTTTCAGAAACAACAGGACTGGAAGTGGGAGGAGTATTCCCCTAACATACATCATTAAGGAAACTATTCCTTGGAAATCGGCTCCTGTGGTCGCTTAACACAGAGTTTCGAAAAGAAGCTGTGAATGTCCCTTTGTTTAGAAAGGAACTGCACTAGCTCAATGTCCAGAAGATATTCCCTATAGGGAAACACCAAGGAAGTACAGTTCATTTAAACTGCGTACAGTCAGAAATCAAGAGGGAACTTAATCACAGCCTACCAACACCTGGGGAAAGAGGTTTCCGAGAGCAGATGGTTGTTTACTCCAGCAGAAAAAAAAAAAGGCCATAAGGAGATCTCATATGTGGAACTGGAAGCTAAAGGAGTCTGACTGCAAATAAAGTTGTCAATTATTAACAGTAAGCATAAGTAAGCACCAAAATTCCCACTACTAAATCAAAACTGACATTTTTCAGACACACAGCTGTCCAAGTAAAAGTTACAGGCTCGATTTGAAGTGAGTTACTGAGATTTCAGACTTCAGACGTATAGAAGTTCAAAAATCTTCTCATCTTTTAAAACTGCAGATGCTGACAAGGATTGACTGCTACCTTTCCACAAAAAAAAAATCCCCCCAATACAGGCTATCAACACCAAATGGCTTCTTCCCCCTTTGCTAAATAAACACACAAAAATAAAAAACCCACACAGGAAAAAAGTTGCATTGGAATGTGCTCACAAGAATTATCAGTATGGCTTTGCCAGCATCTTTTCAAAACACAAGTGAATTTCTTTGTCCAATTTCATTTTCTTTAGTCAGGGCAGAGAAGGTTCCATTGTCATTGTTCACATTTCATTGACTATTTAACATCTTTGTTAGCAACATGAATGTTGGGATTGAGTACATCCTCAGCAATATTGCTGATGACACCAGGCTGTGTGATGCAGTCAACATACTGAAGGGAAGGGATGCCATCCAGAGGGACCTGGATAGGCTTGAGAAGTGGGATTGTGCAAACCTCATGAAGTTCAATAAGGTCAAGTGCAAAGACCTTCACATGAATTTGGGCAATCCCACGCACAAATACAGGCCGGGCAAAGAATGGATTGAGAGCAGCCCTGAGGCGTTTGTTCATGAGAAGCTCAACATGAGCCAGCAATGTGGGCTTGCAGCCCAGAAAGCCAACCATATCCTGGGTTGCATCAAAAGAAGCATAGCCACCAGGTCAAGGGTGGTGATTCTTGCCTTCTCCTCCAATCTCCTGAGATGCCACTTGGAGTACTATGCCCAGCTCTGGGGCCTGCAACGTAAGAAGGACACGCTGTTGGAGCAAGTCCAGAAGGGGACCCTGAAGATGATGAGAGGGATGGAACACCTTTCCAATGAAGACAGGCTGAGAGAGTTGGGGTTGTTCCGCCTGGAGAAAAGAAGGCTCTAGAGAGACCTTATAGCTTTCCAGTACCTAAAGGGGGCCTTCAGGAGAAATGACTCTTTACCAGGGAGTGTAGCGACAGGACAAGGGTTAATGGTTTTAAATTGAAAGAGGGGAGATTTGGATTAGCTATCGGGAAGAAATTCTGTGAGGGTGGTAAGACACTGGAACAGGTTGCCCAGAGAAGCTGTGGATGCCCCATCCTTGGAAGTGTTCAAGGCCCAGTTGGATGGGACTTTGAGTAACCTGGTCTAGTGGGAGGTGTCCCTGCCCATGGCAAAGGATTTGGAAATAGATGATCTTTAAGGTCCCTTCCAACGCAAACTGTTCTATGATTCTACAACTCAGTATTTGGAGAAAACCAGACAGAAGCAGGCCAATGCACTACTCTCTATATATAAAAAATAAAATTAGGATATATAACATCACCTAATATACATAACAAATATGTACCATGTATACACATATATATTATGGGTGTGTATATACATGTATACATATAAAACGTTCATGAACATCACCCTGAGCCTCAAGCCCACAGGTGCCCTATGCAAAGAGACAGCACATGACACTGATTACTGCTTATGGGCTCCATACATAAGCAAGCATTTTCCTGTACAAAGCACTGCTTGAGATGAGGGCTGGATTTATTGAAGGACTATTTGCCCTGGAGAATTGGAAGCCATATACAATTATTTTCAGGGTTTTGTTTGTTTGAGTTTCTTGTTTGCTTTTTTTCTTTTTCAAACCACATAGGGACATGGAGTTGAAGCTTAAAAGGAAAATTCAAGTTTTAAAAGCACATTACAGGAAAACATAGCCTTAGCAGCAAAAAACCCAGTAGCAATACAGGTTATATTCTGGGGCCAGCCAGCTAAGCAAAAAAATCGAAACTTATCATTTCTGCAATCAGTCTGTCAAACCTTTAGCCAAGACAAGCCCCTTCAAATCCAACAGTAACTTCAAAGCATTCCTAGGCAGGAAAGCATGAACAGGAGGGGCAGGTGGGGACCAAGACTAGTCTCAAAAGCAGAACCCGCAGGGGTAGGGGAAAGGAACACACCCAGCCACCTGGCCACAATTTGAGGAGAGAAACCATACCAACGACTAGTTGTCTCTCCACTGCCCGAGCCCTGCCAGGCTCACAAACTAAAAACTACACACAAAACCTAAACACGCACCCACTGCAAACCACCCCCTATCACTTCAGCTGATCCTAGAGGGTGAAGGATCTCACGCCAGTGCTGCAGCCCCCACTTCTACCCTCCTGCTGCACACCAGCCCCTCAGTATTACTTGTACCCAGCTCTGGCCTACGGCTCTCACACGTCCAAAGGGGCAGCTACTGTCCTAACGTTTGTGCCTAAGGCTGACCAGGTGAAGTGTCAGAGGGCAGGGAACGGTCCTACACTCGCATCTCAAGTCACACAGGAGGCTAACCATGGTCCCTGCTGAAACCTGGTTCTTGCCTTGGCTCCCGGCTGTCTGACCCACAGCCCTCCCTTTCCAAAAGGCTGCAGAGACTGGAAAACTGAAGACAGACACACACCAACCGTAACAGAAAATAAAGCTCTTTTTCCCTATCGTTTACAACTGTCAGAAGTGAACCTGTGCCCCAAAAGGCTCTGATGCACAGTAAGAAGTCTACCTTATCCATCAGCCCTATTCTCAGCCTCCTCTCCCAGCTTCTTCATTTCCCTCCAAGAAGCAATTTCCATTTCTCAATTACCTATTGTGCTTCTCCACAGCTACTCTGCAGTTGTCTCAAAAAACTCAGGGCTCACAAATAGAAAGCAGAAACCTGCTGTGCAAGAAGCGGCAGCGCAACTGGTGCAGCTCATCCATACCTGGGATGCAGCCCCTTTTTTGATGTTAAGGCCTGGAAGTACACCTCCAGGCCAGGTGCCTTATTCATCAGTTCAGAAAAACAAAAAGACATGATCAGCCAGCTGCAAGCCAGCAGGTTAGGCCTATAAATCTCTCTCTGTAGGATCTTTAGGCTTAAAAGCTTTTACAAAGTTGAAAATAAGAATAGATTCTCGGGGGAAGAGGGGGAGGGGAACAAACAACTAAATGCAAGACAACTTGCTCACATCTGCTTTAAAATAGTTATTTTTGCCAATGCTTTCACAGGCTGGATATTTATGGATTGACGCCTTCAGAGACCCCACACTAGCAACAACCTGGCAGTATTCAGAAAAGTTCTTCTGCACAAAGCTGGGGAAGTATCTTCAGTATATTGAAGTTAGAAGAGTGAATAACTGGGGAAAACTGGTGGCAGGACCTTGATTTTATGGATGCTTCAACACTTTCTCACCTTGAGGTCAACAGGACTCCTCAGAAGAGTTAAACCCAAGCTTAGGACTTTGCTACATTTTACACTTCTAGAACTTTTTAAAAAAAAATTATGTAACATTTAAAATTACATTAACAGGTTAATTTAGTGATTGTGGTAATGGTCAGGTAGTGGTCAACGAGAATGGCTCACAGTCAAAGTTAATTGTTCTTCTGCAACAGTTGGCAAGAAAGTGCTTATGGACTCAGAGCAATCATTCACTCTACTGTAACAGCCAGAAGGAAACATTAAATAACATTTTCAGTAAGATTGTCAGAGACTTGGTGGGGAAAAAAGAAGACAGAAATAGACACTGAATGACTTAAGAAGATCATGTGTCATTTTGGGCATTTTCCTCAACCGCCCTGTAACCTGGGGGTGTGGGACCCCATACTCGGGAACACATAGATGAAAATCACTGCATATATTAGGTGCCACTGAACCATCATACTACTGATTTCACTGCAAAGCAAGAACAAAGCCTGTTTGCCATGTGCTTTGTGCACAGCACCAGAGCCTTAAATCCCCTATATCTAAGGGCTAAGCTCTGAATCAGCACCCAGACGCAGCTCAACTGCTCTGTGCCATCCCCCTCCTCACACTGCTGTTGACCACAGGAACACGGGTCCACAGCATGTGTGCCCAGAGCACGTGTGAACACAATGCATCCAAGCTGTCATACATGAGCCTCCTCACTAGCCTGTTTCTACTCCCAGTCCTGCAGATCATGAAGCCTTACCATGGAAAAACAATGAAAACACAACAGGTGTAAGAGCTCACCAATCTGCCCAATGGAGTGGTTATTTGAATAATGTAATTTTTTTGCATGTTCTTTATATAAGCCCCTCAGCCAACATCATTCCTCAGCCCCAGCCACTCCAGAAAACCAATACCAGTTCCCCAGCAGGGGAGAAATCATGCTGGAGTATATGGAGCATCCCTCTCCACACCCTACACCTCTGGCTCCCCAAAAAGGACACTGGTGCTCCCAGTAGCTGTCCCCTTATTCTATTCAAGGGAACTGGGATTCACCAGAGTTGTCAGGAACACTGTGTACCTCCACTGTCTGACAAGGGAGATGCTTTCAATCTCCAGTGCCTAACCCTGCAGTATTGCCACCCACAAAATCCTCCTCTCCTGCTCTCACGCGCTCAAGGACTGAAAAATGATCAGGGTGATGCCTTTGACTATCTATCAGACAGACATGTTACTGTTAATTCTGCAATCTCCTGAAGTATTTCTCTGAGCTTCACTGTTCTAAAGTCGATAAGTATTGAAAGGTCATGAGCGTGATTCCAGGGTTAAAATTAAATAAAATCCCAAACATCAAGAACAACTCCTCCTCCTCCTCCTCCTCCTCTCTTATGAAACACTCTTCTGAGTGAACAGAAGATGAAACACTTTCAATTCATTTTCTATTTTTAAACCCACTTGTTAATGTTTCTTGGCTTTTTAAAACATCCTTCGACTAGAGCTCTATTAATTACCCAGTGGTCTCAGCAGTATGAATTTCTTCAGGATTTTTCCCCAAAGGAAACTCCTCTCACTTTTAGCCTAGTTTGAAGCTTCTCTCTGTTAGCTTCCAGAGAAGCTTGCTTTCTGATATTTTCTGTGCTTGTTTCTCCTGCCACAACTGCATTTCCTATGTTCTGTATGTATTAATTTAAAGATATTCATATAAAAGCTAGGAAATATAAAACAGGAAGGCGTTATGTAGCTGATGTTTGCAGATCATCTCCAAAAGCCTGTCTCATACTGAAAAGCCTTCTCAGATTTTATTAGTTGTCCTCTTGTGAAATCTCTAACAGACTGCGTCGTGTTTTAAAAGAGTGGTTCGGACTACAAAACTGTCAGGCTTTGAAAACTCACATCCTGATGGATCTTCATAAACAGCTTAGCTTGTTAATGCTTACACATAAGTACTAGTCTCCCCACCACCACCACCTTTTATTGCAATGCAGCTTAGTGCTCTACTGCTTTTCACTGTAAAGCTAATGTTGAAGACATAAACCAATTATTAGGAGTAAGTCTGCCATGGTGATTATTCCTAATTGTTACCAGATATTCATGGCCTTGCTCCCCCGCCAACCTCGCTTTTACCTTGAACTTGCCATCCTGCCAGCAGGCATCCTCACACCACAAACAGGTTGGACCCTTCTTCCTGTCATTCCTGCATTTCCCACTTTTTCCCTCCAATTGTTTATAACTGCTGAATTAAAGATATCTGCTAAAAATGTTGTTGGTTTTCATCATTTCCTATGCATCACTATATCCCACAACCACAGAATCTATAAAGTAGCAATTATTATGTCTTTACAAGACTCCTTGATGGTCATCACATTTTTTGCCTTTTTTTTTTAAATTGTGAATAAAAGTGAAAAAAAAATCATAGGACTTGAACAAGACAGGTTTTAAGACTGGGGCGGCACTTGAAGTTACATTCCTACACATGTATTTAGAAATATAAATAAGATTATCTGATTTTCATTTTGGGATACCAGAAAGTTCTTGATACTCACTACTGGAAAGTAAGTGTATTTTAAAAGGTTGGTTTGTTTGTTTGTTTTCAATCATGTTGCTTTGATGGGACCTCTAGAGATGACCTCGCCCAACTCCTCATTCAGAGTATGGCTGATTTGGATCAGGTTGCTCAGGGCTTTGCCTAGCTCAGAGCTGAGCATCTCCACAGCTGACAACTTCACAGCCTCTCTGGACTCCTGTTCAAATGTCTGATCAACCCTCACAGTGTAAATTATTTTACTAACACTCAAGTGGAGTTTCCTTTCCTGCAACTTGCAACCATTACCTCTTGTAGTATCACTGCATAACTAGGAGGAGCCCAGCTTTGTCTTCTCTGCACCCTTTTATCAGATAGCCATAGTAAGCAACAAGATATCCCCTTTGCCTTTTCTCCTGAAGACCAAACAAAACCCACTTCACCCTTTCCTTACACATCATGATCTACAGTACTCAGACTTCATGGTGGTCTTCATTTGACTAATTTGGTCCATCAGTCTCCATTTATCGTCAACAACCCCAGATGCAGACAGATGGAAACAAGCACATTTCTAGCCCTTCTCCTATTTCTTTTTTGATGGAAGCTTTAATTCTAATTCTAAAAGATTACAGCGCAAAGTTAGTAACTTCTGCTGAATACAATTTCCCTCTCAGTGGGAAAGTTTCTTTATTCACAAGGCCTGCAGATTTCCCTTCTGTGATTTCGTTGTAGATATTTCAATTAGCACAGGGTGCTCGCGTGCACCCTTAGTGCCTCATGACCACATCAAGAACATTTCCATACTGTAGCATCATAACAAACAAACAAGGGCTCAGTGCATCAATGCCAGCAGATTTTGCACCCATCAGTACTACCTTCATTGAAGTTGTCATCGGTCGAGATGTGGGTCAAGGGAGACTGGGGTCGAGAGTCCCCGCAGAGGGAGTAGCTGTGTTCTGCCTGGATGAGGGGTGCTGGGGATGCTGGAGACAGTTCTACCTCCATTATTTCATTCTTCTCAGACAAGAAGGGATCATTCAAGAGCTGGCCAAGGACATCTGGTGAAAACTCATCCAGGAACTCTGTGAAGTGCTGTAGAGATAAAAAAGGTGACAAAAGTTTATCTCCTTGCCTGTCTGTCATACCAACAACAGGAGAGCATTGATCAGAACAATTCCAGTATCTGCACTGGGCATCTGTGCCAGTCAGCAGCAGGATCTACCAGTCCTGCCTAACAACCTCCTCCTCCAATCACCACTTCAAGTTGAAGAGCTACAGCTAGAACAAAAGTCCTCTCAGAGGCATACATTACAACAGAAGAGCCTGTCATTAACTTGCAATGAAAACAGAAGCAGGCAGTCATGTCCTGAAGCAGCCTCCCCACATTACTCCCCAAAGATATTCCCTATCGCACATCACCAAAAGTATAAAAGCAATTTCACCCAGACAGCATGAAAAATCCTGCAGGATTTGTCACCAGAAGGCTTTGTGCATGGAACAGAATATATTGGGTTAATGTTCACCAAAGCAGAGAAGAAAAAGGAAACACACTCAGGCACAGACTCTGACACCACGTATGACTATTTTAGCTGTGCAGAATGTACACTGTGCTCCAAGAAAATAGGTTCATACACGTCCCCAGCCATGCAATTAACATATTTGCTATACAACAGGTTTCCTGGCTGATTTATGTGTCTGTTTTAAAATCTGCATTCCACCTAGGACTAGAGCCCATGTCCAGCTCCTAGGCCCTCCAGCTCCAGCTCCTGACAGCCAGTATTAATTACCACTTTATCTACTACACTGAATCCATTACACTGACAGCACATTACAGTTGCATTTAGAAGGGTAACTTTCTGTTTGTTTCTCATTCAAAATGAGCACAAACCAAATATCCCGATCAACTTCCTTGAGCCTCCAATGCAGTTTCCATCAGTAGCCAGAAGTTCTACAGCTTTCCTTGGGTTTTTTTCCAACATCAGAAGACTGTATCTTTGACAGACAAAGACACTGCATTGCAAGAAAGCATTCCTGCTCATCTCATGCATGCAAAGAACTCTATTTTTGTACAAAAATACTTGTACAATGAATTGTAACGAGATTTTCCAAACAATCAGGCATTATCTACCATCTTATATAGGAGTCTTTGTCGCTTAGGGCACGATCCTACAGAAGTCTAACTGTTTTCTTCTGTTTTTGCAAGCAGTATTGATCTTGGCTCTCCCTCTTGCTCTCTCCTGCAGAAACAAACACTGAAATTCAAGATTGGGCTTCCTGTAGGCTAAATTAAGAATTAAGTCAATATTGTATAAATCCATGAGGGAAGCAGTGTGCTCACACCCCCATGCACGCACATTTCACGGCTCCAGCGGCATCTGTGGCCTTGAAGCCTGATGCTGGAAAACACTGAGCACAGCTGGCTCCCACAAAGTCCCCTAGAAGATTGAGCACCTCTTCCAAGATGCTCACAAGCACTAACTGTGCCTTCTTTCAAAATTAATCAGATTCAGTCAATTTTGACTGACACTGAGGAAAAGAAAATATTTACTAAACATAAAGCAATAAACAGAAGACCACAGTTACTATGGTGGAATAGCAAGCTAGCTAAGGTAAAACCTTTACAAATGTCAAAACAGATTTGTAGCCTCATATTTACTTGCTGTAAATGATAACATTACTAAACAAACTATCCAATGACTCAGCAAGAGGGTCATGACCACCTTAGAAACCCCTGTTTATTTTAATTTTGATAACCAAGGACTCACTATGACTTCACATCCAAGGCTGGTTCCCAGCATCTGTATGGATAAAAGTACTAACTACAGTTCCTCGTTGCATGAAGAAGAAATGGAAAAGGATACTCAATACTACTTGAACACCCTAATGCATCAATAAATACACTGAGGAAAATAGAGTAGGCAGCCATCAGCACACAAACAAGGAACATAGGTATTTCCCAACCATGACAGAAGTAACGATGAACCTCTAAGAAGCAGTGCTTTTCTTCGGGAGAGTATTTTCCCCCCAGTCTACAGACTTCTTTTTACTTGGGCTAACAGCAAAAGTCAATTACATATGTTCTTATATATTCCTAAAGCTGGCTAGAACCTTTCCCTCTTTATAATTCTTGCATGCACTATTCTGGTTGGTGAATTAGGGCTGGTACAATATTTGTACCCTGGTTTCAACTAACAGCTACTTTATCACCAGCATCATCCAATTCGAAGATGTCACCCTTAAAAATACTGTACCTACGTTGACTTAGTCTGACTCTATTTAGATGTTCAAATGTAAGACTCAGCTGAAAGACAAAATGACGATAGGCTACTCAGTTATTTTTGACAAATTCACAAATAAAGATTCCTACTAGCCCTCTGCATACTACTATTTTAATATGCAAGAAATTGATTTTGAATACTACTTTACTTCTTCCATTTGATTAAAGTCAGTTAAGTTAGGTTTGGGTTTGGTTGTTTGTTTTTTTCTTTCTGAACAGGGAATTTTTCTAAACCACTTCAGGAGAAGTAAAGAAGGAAGCAAACATTCAACTTCCCAAAATCAGAGAGAAAGAGGACCTTAGGGTGGGGAAGGATGCTCAACATGTTCATCAGCATTTGTGCTTTCTCCTTTTCACATGCAGCTGTAAAGCAGCAAACTGTGACGAAGAAAATGACTTACAACAGCATTGTCTGATAGCAAAGAAATGGTCAATTTTTAAAGCTATTCTCTAGTTTCATTAGAATTTTTAATCTTATTTTTAATGGTCTGTGATATAACTTAGAATACCAGTCAATAGAGAAGCTTCAAACAATTGCCACAGGTCAGACTGCACAGCTATTGAACTCCAGAAACATAATTTTAGACACTTCCCACACAGTGATTATAAAAAAAAACACACCACCACTTGAGTTATAGAAATCTTTTATTTGTTACACATGGTTCTACTACAGCGACTGCTTAAAGTACCTTACTTTGATTATTATTATTTTTTCCTTAAGCAAACAATTATCTCATGGAAAGTCTCTCCATTTGCCTAGAGAATTAAAAAGAAAAGGGCACTTGAGCAGCAACTACAGCAGAAACTATTCGGCATCAGTTAAGGCTCTATGTCCTCGAAACTTCCACCTACATCTAAGCTGCTCCCTCTGTCTTTTCAAAGCCCATCCTTCTCTTGCCAATCCTCCTCTTCTTCCTCCACCTCCCCTCCACACTCCCCTCTCCGCTTCACACCTTAGTGGTCATCAGCTGCTTCCAGAGCTGGAAAACCACAGAATAACCCTCAATTCTGATATGGCAGCAACCACCCCTGCACTCAGGAACAGGAAAGGGCAATTTGGGGAAGAAACGGAGAATTTTACACGTACAACCTGAACATATATTTGCTTGAGGCAGAAAGAAATTCTTTGTCTGTGGCTTTCAGCTTGGCACCTTTCACCCTGAGAGGGGGGACCTTAAAAAAGAAAAAAAAGAGTACTTGCATTGAAAGCATGTCTTTTTTTTTCCTTCTTTCATTTTTTTATTTGTTTTTAATACCTTTGTAGACAGCTTCATTCTTAGCTCCCTGCTACCCTCACACCCCACTGGCAGCCACAGCACTAACTGCAGACACGTGTTGGTACAAGGAGTCCGCTTGAATTATTAAATTGTTCTCTCTACCTAGCAAAGGGAGGTGTTCAGATGGGGTTTTAACCTCTGTAAAAAGTCACGCATTTAGGACAGATGTAACCTTATCTTCCATTTCCCCCTCCCCCAGAACACTGAAAAGACAAACAAAACAGCAGCGCTCCTGTTTAGGGACAGAAAGTTAAGTTGCAGACCCACAGAATTTCACCACCCATCTGGTTGGACACTTGTTCCCACCTATAACTCCGGTGCTTTTGGAAAAACACAAAACACCTACAGACATCACCCTATGGTAAGCAAACAGAGGAGAGCGCTTATATCCGGGCACGCAGCGGATTTTGGATAGCTCTTCAAAAGTAGTATTTGGCTGCAGCCCAGCTGGCCACAGCCTGCAGCACTCCACAGCATCTGCCTGTTCCTGCCAGACAAAGACCCTTTTCTCCAGCTCTGCCTAAGGGGCAAATGGTGTTTTTTGGAAAGAAAAAAAACCTTCTTTCTTGTCTGATGAAATTAACATCTCCGAAGTAAAAGAAGAGACTTGGGTTTTGCTAGGTGTATGGCAGTGCTGACTTCTCCACCAGATGATCTGAAGCCAGATGAGAGCAGCATCAGAACCTAGCTGTCCAGAGATGCCGTGTCATCATGATTAAAAATGAAACTATCACATTCAAAAAATTTGCTTTCTAAGAACTCGGTAAAAAAGGAATGAAGAGAAGTCAAGAGCCCCAAATGACATTTCAGAAGTATATTTAAATTATTAAACAAGGGACAGGCTTTGCTGAGCCTGGAAAACGCATTGCGTCAGCCCCAAGTCCCACACACCGGCTACAGCAGGACAACCCACCCTTTCAAGCAGAGCCCCCCCAGAGGGGAGCTGCAGCGGCAGCACCATGGCACATCCCTGTACCGGCACCCCACTGCTCAGCCAGGTGCTGCAAAGCAAGCTCTGCTGAGAACCACCCACAAGTCCAAGATATTATTTCCCCTGTCTCACCCTGAGGTCTCCCCATCCTGGAGGGATCAATCCCCTCTCCACAAGAGGAACTGCCAAGGTGGGAGCATCCCTTCTACCCAACAGGTACTCATTGGATAAAAACGAAGCTTACCATCTACCCACAGGCATAAAACTGGTATTTATTCCTTGTAAGGCTTAAGCAGCAATAATGGGGGATAGGGGAGAAGGACTGCACCCTTACTTCAGTATCAAAGGAATTAGAGTTCATGTAATGCATAATGCATAAGGAGAAGATGAGGAAGCGGGACAGAAAAGCAGACCAGAAAACAGTCCCCATCTGTGGGGAAGTAAAGTAAACATGCACCACAGGCATGGATTTGCCCCCTCCTCCCTCCACCAATTTCCTCTCACATTAAGATAACAGGGAGAAAAGGAATTATTTCTTCAGCAGCTTGTGGTTTGCATAAACAAGGGAGATAAAACACAAAATGTCACAAAAGATAGCAGCGTCTCTAGTTAACATGATCAAACAGATCAAGAAACACTGCTATGTGGAGATACTATCTCATCTCCCAGGAACCAAGCACACGTTTCACATCTGGCAGCTGTTTATATGGTGGCTGAGGAGGTCTGAGTAGGAGTCACAGATGCTAGCAAAAAGCTTCAGGCTCTGGGGCATCCAGGAAAGGCACCAGTTGCCAAAGATCACAGAATGATATGGGGTTGGAAGGGACCTCTGGAGATCGTCTAGTCCAACCCCATTGCCAAAGCAGGTCCTCCTAGAGCAGGTTGCACAGGAACTTGTCCTGGTAGATTCTGAATGACTCCAGAGAGGGAGACTCTACCACCTCTCTGAGCAGCCTGTTCCAGTGCTCTGACATCTTCAACATAAAGAAGGGTGTCAAGAGGATGGGGCCAGTCTTTTTCCAGTGGTGACCAGTGACAGGACAAGAGGAAATGAGCACAAACTTGTACATAAGAAGTTCCATCTAAACATGAGGAGGAACTTCTTTATGTTGAGGGTGGCAAAGCATTGGAACAGGCTGCCCAGAGAGGTGGTGGAGTCTCCATCTTTGGAGACATTCAAAACCCACATGGCCACATTCCTGTGCAACTTGCTCTAGGTGAACCTGCTCTGGCAGGGGGGTTGGACTAGATGATCTCCAGAGGTCCCTTCCAACCCCATATCATTCTGTGATTCTCAGACACATTGACTTCAACATGCTGTTGACTTCTTGATGGACTGAAGATGTCAGCATGCACCAGCTTCCAACAACCAAGACCACTGTTCTCAGTACTCGCTGGCACTTGGGCATCAGTTAATTTTCAGAGATTCAAAGACAAATCCTTTCCCTTTCTAGAAATCTTTTATGTTTGCAGCAGAGAAGCTGGCTACCACTCACTCTTCTCCAAACTCAGCCATGGCTTATATTGCAGGGCAACCATCTCTGTCAGGTTTGAGAAGAGATACCAATTAAGCACCTGTAGCCTTATCTCTGCAATTCACTCACATATGCCCTGCACGGAACAGAAGAGTTCCCCTCCTGGCATGGGGTGTGTACTTCACTGTTACAGGCCACATACCCAAGCACCTGCTGCATTGCTCTTACAAGGATGAGAAACAAAGGACAGTCTGGCAGCAATACAGGATCTTTCCATACATTGATTCCAAAGACGGGGGCTGAGAGACAAGACCAACCCCACAGTCTCATTCACCAACATCCCAACAGGGAGAAAGAGTGAAAGAGCATAAAGGCTGTACCCTATGCAGTTTGATATACCAGGTTACTTACCTTTGGTATGCGTTAATTGGGGCAGGGGGGAACACCATGAGTAACTGTATCTGGCAGCAAATATTTGAAAAAAAAATAATCCAACTATACCTGAAACAGCTGAAATCCTATTTACTGAGAGACCCCTTGGACAGAGCACAGTACTGAGCACGCAACTACAGGCACAGCTAATTGCTTACTCTTAAACAGGACCCAGAGATCCTCCCTCTCAATCTGATGCAGGACCAAATTAGCTGGAAGAGCTTTCTGATGGCAGGGAAAAAAAAAAAAAAAAAGTCTTGGATGCAGCCATAGCAGAGAACAGAGAGACTGGGGACTGTAAACAGTCCCTTAAGTCACGCCTAAAACACGTTGATAACACGGAAGAGATTTACCCTACCCTGGCTTATGTAGGTGCCAAGGGGACACAGAGGGAACCTCAGACTTCTAGCTGGTTTTCTTCTGTAGTGTAAAAATCAAAACCAAGACATAGAAAAATAGTTGTGTAATTATTTTACTATAAAATTCTTTACTGTCTAGTCATTAACTACACTGAAATGACCTCATTTGCTGGAGGATATGAAGAGTAACATGAAATTGGTATTTGAAAACAGCAAAGAGATCCACCATAACAGCAGACATGATCGCTTTGGTTCTCACACCAGCAATTACTCATTTTAAGCTTTAAAAAAAAAAAAAAAAAACCAACAACATAATTGGACAGATTAAAAAAATCCATTAAGTGAGTAACATTTAGGTTGTGTCATCAGCAAAACAAATGCCAGGAAATTCAGAGCTAATAGATTTACATGGTAATTAAATCTGCACATCTTCCCAACTTGCTCAGGTTACGCAGTTGGAAACACTGAAGTTCATGCTGAGCAAATCTTATAATCCACCCCATTATGCACACATGCTTGCCTACGCTTCCATTGCAAACACTCAAGTATTTCCAGTGCACAACCAGCAAAGAAGAGATGGAATTATTTTGAAATAATTGGGGGGACTTTTTCAAAAACCCTGTTTACTTCTTTGCATTTCCTTGCTTTTTGAGCAAATTCTTTCATGTTCCGTAACATCCTCCTCAAGTATTTTGGATTTTAAAAAGATAATTAATAATAAAAGTAAACTGTATAATAACTAGGACTAAATATGGGTTGAAAGAAAAAAGAAGGGGGGAAAAAAAAAAAAAAGGAAAAAAGCCATTGAGCAGTTGAGCCAAGGGCGAGGAAAAAAACCCTAAATTCAGCTTATCTTAAGCTCACTGTCTGGAAGCAGAGAGAAGGATGCTATTGCTCATTCCTAGCCCAAGCCTCGTGGGAGTCATACAAAATAGGAAAGTCCTTCTGACATTCCCCTGCCCTTCCTCCAGTGCACAGTTCTTGGATCTAGTCTGTTTTTTCAATAGGCTGGGCGCATGTTTTGCTATTTCCCACCCTCTCCCCAGAAGACCCAAAGTCAGAGAGGAGTGAGTCACAGGGGCCAAGAGCTCCAGAGCAGTGAGTCAGCGAGCTGGAAGCCCTTCAACAAGGCTCCCCCCATCTGGGTCTCTGGCTGAGACCTTAAAATACATTATTAATTCTGTGTTGCAAGCAAGCATCTGGATTGTGCTGTCAGGTCAGACGCATTCATTCTTTTGTGTCAGATATTTTTTTTTCTCTCTCTCCCCCCAGCGTTTTTTGGGGTTTTTTGCCTCATACACTAGGCTCAACCGGCAGGCACTTCATCTGTCTCTAAGTCAGCTCCCAGGCTGCCAGCTTGAGTAGCAGAACCACAGCGGACTGAAACTCTACATCACTCCTCCCCATGCCCTTCTCTTCACCTGGTGAGCTGCAGGATCACAACTCTTCACCGCCAGTGATTGCAGAGGCTGCAAGACAAGCCTGACTGACAGGTCTGCCTTTCCCGAGCCTCCAAACCACCAACAGTAGGGGCAAGCCTCCCCCTGTCCTCTCCAGCTCCAGTGACTCACCCTAGACAGAGAGGAGAGCTCACTTCCCAAAACCTAGTCAATGGTGTCTCTCATGATTTTTGGCACCCAGGCAAGATACTCAGAGAGACCGGTTGGGTTATTAAAAACTATCAAGTGAAGAAGAAAGGAATAGATGCAGTTGTTTGAGGGTTTTTTTTTGTCCCAGCCATGCTCCCAGGCACGCAATGCTGATCGTAAATATTTGTTGTGAGATAATATTAATTTGCTGGGTTACGCCGCAGGCACACCTACAGGCTCTTTGGAGGATCTTGCATTTACCATACATTTTACATCTAACTAGTGCCTTCTGAATAACTACCCAGCATTTAGCCAAAAAATAAGCAGTGAAAGAAAGTTTCCAGCCATGTTGAAGCCTGTGTACAAATTTTACAATCCACCAGCGGGCATTTATGGTCTCGTTTGCTGCCCAAGAGCTCGGCAGCAAGGATAACACATTTTGCTGTTGTACAGCTGGTTTAACTTATTGCCACTTCTGAAAGAAAACAGTAACCCGGGTTTCTTCAATGCATGCAGATAGATCTTTAGAGCAGCGTTTCACAACATTTGAATGCACTGCACTTGGTTTCATCTACCATCTTCCCTCACCATTCAAATGGTAGGGGAGGAAAGCAAGGAAAATTCATGTCAGACTTCATGTAAAAGCACCCCTTGCCAAAGGGCACAGCCAGCACAATTCCTGCATTTTAAATGGAGATTGCTAGCGCTGCATCCATTTTAGGGATCACAGAATACCTCAAGTTAGAAGGGACACATAAGGATCTTCAAGTCCAACTCACAGATGGCTTTACGGACCTAAACAGGAAGGAGGAAAGGATAACCACAGAGAAAAGCCACAAGTCACAGGGATTCTCCAGCTGACCTTTAAGGAGACAGAGCTTTCCCCTCGAGGATGACTAACACCCCACAATTCAGGGACTGTTACTTAAAAGAGAGATGCTGTAACATGCCCTGCAGGCCAGTGGCAGTTCGCGTATCTGCTCACCCTGCAAGATCTCATCACAGTTCCCACATGTTAAGCAACACTTGAAGCTGCCAGCCTCTGCCCATGGGCACAACCTCCCAGAAACATAACTGTCCCAGCGAGCACCCTGTGCTGGGGTGCCATTAGGAGAACCCAGCAAAATTGTAATTTCTCCTCTAGGTTCTCCTTAGTGCAGGGGGCCTCTTGCGGAACACAGATGCTCTCCAGCTCAGCTGTTCTGTGTTTAAAGTGTTTGCAACAGCCTCCTCCCTGAGGACCAAACCAGTATCTTTCAAAGGAGGATCTTAAATTAGTCGGAACAGTGTAGGTAGGAAAACTCAACTTCTGCTCCATCAGCAGTGCTCACTGCACGCTCTGGCTTGCCACTCCTGACTGACAGGACAGTTGACATTTAAATTAAAATTGCTATTTTTTTCTTCAACATTACTTCTTTAATGGCTGCAAATTTTAAATGGCAAGGTTCCAGCATGGTTCCTCCTTCTTCTTAGCACTGTCTGAAAACCTACACATCACCTGTTAAAATTCAGCTCTTTAATTAAAGCTGTCTCATTATAATAAAGTAAGTAAGACTTTACTACCCTTATTGGCAGCTTAAGCAGAGATTGGGCATTTTACTTCACTAAAGAGTTAGTAGGTTTTGTTTCACTGATTCATTTTTATTCCAGGAGGGTTTTGCCGGGTTTGTGGATTTGTTTTTAAGTACAGAAGCACAGAAACTGAAGCTTGAAAAGAAAGGGCACAAACTTAAGCTCTTAAATGTTTATTTAAGCAGTCTTAATTTTTGAAGTCAGGCTACATCTTCAAGCGCCTAAATGCAGACTCCCTGAGTATGGAAAATATGAATTCGCTTTTATAAGTGTTGCCTAGTATTCATAGACATAATAGTTAAAATCGTAGATGCATGTAAAGTTTTAAAAAGAAAAGACCCACCACACACATAATCCTTTCTTGAACTCAAGTGATGAGTGCTTAAGCACAAGGGACAAGGTGTTTTTGCAAACGAAATGTTAAGAAATCAACAGGTCATATCACCATACCTGGGAGATGAACTCTCTGGCCTGATTCAGAGCTCAAGGATCAGCAGCCTTTGGCTAGCAATGAGCTCAGCTGCCAAGATTTTTAGACCTTGCCCAGCAGAAACTGCTGCCCCCTCTATCAGACAAATATCTACTATCAGAACATAAAGAGGAACAACACTGGCAGGACTTTGTGTTCAGTGCTGCTGTCACTGAGCATTACACGTTAAGCACCATGCACTAAAAAAAGTCAGTTTGATGTCAAATCCTGTTCTAGCACATGATCTCACCAGATAGTGGAACAAACTACTACATTAAAGCACCCCTTCCCAGTAAATAAACCCTACACCATGCTTGAAGTAGAAAAAAAACCTGTATTTTGGTTTGAGATACTTCTCATCCTTCCCATAAGCTTGCACTGAGCCAACACTGTTGATGCACAGAACTGATACTTCACCAACAGCAGGTATAACCAAAGCCTTCCCTCCCAAACTGTCAAAACATTTCCTGGCTGCAACTTTGCAGCACGCTTCATGTCAAAACAGCTACTGCCCCATGAAGCTAAGGAAGAGCGGAGCAATAGTGTTTGTTCATGATGACACCAAGGATGAACATCTCTACCTTGTACCTGAAGTCATAACACTAACGCTGCTTCCGATCAGCCAGACCTACTCAAATCTCACAGCTAAAAGCTTTGTGTTATGAAGCCGCCTCCAGTGGTCCTCCACACCATGAGACAGATACTTCAAGATGCCCAGGTTGCACTTGTACAGCCTTAATTCTGCAGAAATTCACAAAGGAACACACAGAAATCATTCTGGCATCTAACTGCATTTGGACCAGTACCTCCATCAGCACTGGTACACTGGCACCCTCCCTCTGAGGAAAGATGCATTCCACTTTTATGTCACCACAAGAGTGGTAGGAGTCATTTGGTTTTCACTCGTGTCAAAAGCAGACCAGCTTGTTTTGAAGCTCTACTGAAAGCTGTAGAGAAAGGAAACAAGGACACAGGATGTGAACAAGATCAAATAAATATATACTCAAAAGTATGCATAGCATTTGTCTAGACAAATTATTTTAAGATATCCCATACTCGAGAGCTGGTATTCCAATTTCCTATTACTAGTCCTTTGTCAGAGCACNGTAAAAACTAAAAGTGGTACTAGATAAAGTTCAGGATCCAAAGCAGCAGTTGATGAAAACATCTGTATCATAAGACCAGGTCCTAAACAAAAAAGTCGTGTGCTTAGTTCTCCTCTGTGCTTCTTTCCAGAGGCACAGGAACTAGAGGAAGAGCTCATTTAGTAACGTGTGCTGGGTGTCTTGCCCAACAAGTCCTCATAATATGGGGTAGACTTTCAACCCAGCACTGCCTTCATTTGCCTGTGTACAGACACTTCAGATTTTTTCGCTAGCCCTTTGCCATTCACAGCACCCCCTTACTTCATCTGTACCTACCTCTGTACATTTCCAGACGTTTGCTCCCAAGCTGGTGAAAGAAAGGCCTAAGCTACTCATCACCTTTCAGGACATAAAGAAGATCAGCATAAGCAGGAAGGAAGCCGCAGGCTGCAGGCAAAGACCCTGGAGGAACAGAGCCAGAAGAGCAAGGGCGCAGAAGGAAAGCAATGGGAGGAGGAGGGAAAGTCACAGTGCTTGGGAAGGGATAAAAAAAACCTGTGAGAGATAAGCAGAATATTAAGATTGTGCAAGAACTTCCTCCATCCCCAATTGCATATTTTTGCCAAGAGTAACTGACTTCTGTGCCTTGGCCAGCTAAAACTGTCCATCAGTGGTCAATCTCGCAACTGCTATGTACTTACCCTAGTTTACTCTTCCCCATCTGAAAAACAGCTTCAAGAAGGAAAGGAGACTTGGTAGGGACCAGCACTAGATTCCTGTCCCCCCAAGTCAGCAAGATGGAGGCCTGCTGCTGCAGGAATTGTGCCAGCGTGCTGCCAGGCAGCACAGCCCCACCCTTCTCCAGCACCAAACATTCCCTTCAGCCCATGATCTGCAATCCTAGCAAGATGGTCAAGCTCTTCAATCTGTCTCCACAAAAAAGAGGATCAAAAGAATGTGAGAGAAGGTCTTCAACTAAGAAAGCATCAATGTCGACTGTAAATAATTTAGGAACATTTCAGCATATGCCTAAAAAAACAAAAACAAAACCCCTGCCATCTCACAATGACAGGGGATGAGAAAGCCACACTGAGCAAATAACCTTGCTTACCACAGAAACTTAGAAGTATTACACAGAATCATAGAAAGGTTTAGGTTGGAAGGGACCTTAAAGATCATTGAGTTCCAACCCATATTTAGGCTACTGGAAGAAAGGAAAGTATAATGAGAATTAACATAAATCAGAACCTAGAAAACAGGAAAGAGATATATTGAATACAATTCAGAGGGAAAAAGCATGTCAGGACCCAGAAGAATGTTAACTACAGATCAGGCCATCGCTTGGCTGCAGTTGGGAGGCACGGAGGAAATCAGAATGTTTAACTAAATACCTGGGAGAGGGTGGTTCTGAATTACTGCTCTTTATATGAGAACAGATGATACAGCCATCCCACAGGACAGTAATGAAATTATTTTAATCCCAACAATAACTGAAGAGAATATAAAAACAACAGTTACTCAAAGCCGGCCATTTTCATTAGCAGAGCTTGATAACCTCTGTCTCCAAAGTCTAAACAGAGCTTCTACAGAGCTCTTGAAACTATTTTCAGTATGAGCCAATACTGATGGACAGGAAAAAATACCATCAAAATATTTAAGTGTAAACAAGGCAACCAAAGTAACAGCAAGTTAACCCACCTACTGTTCATTCCCGACTACAGGAAGAGAGAAGTTAGAGTCTAAAAATGAAAGAGAGAGAAATGCTTATAATTTCACAATAATGCATAATCTAGCTTCTCAAATTTTCTTTTTGTAATAACAGTACAAGCTTAATACATCTTGTCTCTCAAGAAGCAACTGGTTTGGTGCTATACAAAACAAAGCCAAAGTGATATGAAATCAACAAGACACATTCAGTACAATAAAGAAATAAGAAATCTCTAGATGCGAAACTCAACTCAGCTGATTACATCACATGTTTTCAGTGGGTTCCCACAGGGATCGGTTTTTAGTCCCAGGTGCTAATATTTTATCAATGACCTGACAGTCACCAGCACTGAAGTTTGCAGATAATGCAGCATCAGCAGGAGCAGGCTGTAATAAAAAGGTCAGGTCACAAAACCAAAACACAGAGTACTTGGTAAGTAGCCACAAACAAGCAACATGTTTTAAATAAAGCTGAAGGAAAAACAGATAAAGAACCTTACTGCTGCAAACCAAAGGTGACTGACAATCTCTAGAAGATCTCAAAAAGGACTTGGGAGAGAAGCGGCTGAAGGACCATCTTCAGGACAGCTACAACAAGCACTGGGCGGTGAAGGAGAGCCCAGTGAGGAACAAGGAATAACTTCAGACATGTGCTTACATTTTGAGAACGAGAGACTTCTCACTGCACCCCAGGTAGACCAGAGCATCAGGGTCTCATACAGCCCAAGGAGCAGTTCAAGCATGGCCATCCAGAACTGTGGGACTCACACAGCCGAAGAATAGCAGGGAGCTACTGGCCCTGCAGAAATTTTGCCTATTTTATTTTGTTAGGGTGAGCTTTTTTATTTGTTCATACTTCTTTCTTAAATGAGGCTTCGCACTTAAAAGCAGTCGCCCTGTAAAGCTCAACCCCCAGGTACAGCTTTGTACTACAGCCTCATGCCAATCGCACAACCCGCTGCACGAATTTGTGTCCCCGGCACAACCCCAGAGTACACGGGTTTGAGGACTTTAGAAGACAGAGGGGTATAAGGCAGGAATTAGTTTTCTCCATGCTCATGGCAGATGCAGCTGCTACTGACCAAAGCCAGGCTCCAATCCTACAACACCAAATTCTAAACAAAGGATGTTGAACAACTGGAGAAAGTTCATAGAATCACAGAAATCACTGCAGAACTGAAAATCCTGCCTCAAAATAAAAGCAAATAACAAAGAAGAAGCCAACATATACTGCTTGTCAAAGAGGAAACGAATGCAGAACACAAACTTTTCTAAGTGCTGAAACAAGAAATAAGACCTGGAGAAGAGCTCTAGCAGCTTGCAGCTAAGATTACAAGCTGTAGCCAGATTCATTCATCATGATTCTAAAGGGACGCAATATTAAAATAAGGAGAAGAATCAATCATGAAGGAACAGTGTGAATTCTTCAACCCAAGCCATTCTTAATTGAAGGCTGGAGGCTTCCCTACAAAGATAGGGAGGAATTCAAACAGGAAACAATCTGGGCAGGTTTTATGGCCCACAATTTACATAAGGCTAAACTAATCAATCGTAATTGTTTCCTTTGGCCTTCTTGCAGCAAAACAAGGCTGTTCACTAGAGTGGCAGCATATTCTGGAAAATTCGATACAAACCTTGAGTTGGGAAACGTGCTGATGCTGCTTTGCATTCCTATATTCCAGGTAACTCGATATCCTTATCAGGAAGGTGGCTGGGGAACACAGTTCAAGAAGCAAGGTTTAAAACCAAAGGTTGTTAGCGTTAGTCACAATTTACCAGCTCACAAGCAAGCTCCTAACACAGTGTTTGATAAACTTCAAATGGCCAGTGCATCCCACAGCACAAGCCCACTGAAAGCCTTTCCCCTACGTCTATTTTTAAGGCTGGGCTCTTGAGCCCTACTGCATGAAACGAGTCAGTGAGAGGTCATAGAGAAAAAAACTGGCAGGCTTGCATTGCACTTCAGGGTTTCTCAGTCTAAGAGATTGAAAACACAAACACCCAGCAACACCCATGCATGCAAACTGTCCTATCCTATTCCTTTATCCTTTTGGTGCTGATCCTTTCCTTAAGAACAGAGGGGTAGCTGCAGTCATGCCAAGGGAAATGCCTGCAACAAACCATGAGGACTAAAAAGCAGTCAGTCTTGTGATCATTTTCAGAGTCCTCTTAATTTCCAAACAAACCACATCTGACAGAAGGGCTGATTTCAGTGGTGACAGAAGATTCCCCAGGAGTCCAGGTGAGGGGAGCGCTTGGGGTACATGTGGGAACTAAAAGGGAGCTTCCACGTGGAGGGATTGACTTCAGAAGTCATTTAGCAGTCGCTCATTTCCAAGACTCTTTTACACCACCTCCTAGTTAGCAAAGCTGCCCATGCCTGCACATCTCCTCCATGGCCAACTGCCCTTTCCAAATACCAAGTCTGTAGCAGCAGAAGGCTGCCCATAGCTGAGATGCCAGATGAGAGGCAAGTTATTTTATTCTTACTTTAAACCTGAAAAAGAGACCTGACACAAGCGTGTAACATGCAAACCCCTTCAGACACAGAGAGAACAAATTAGCTTGGGCTCTTATTTTATGCTAGAAAAAAGCTTATTTTTTCAGTTTGATAAACACTAAAAGCAAGCAGCTGACAGAAAGGAAGGAGAGTGAGAATTTGAAGGAAAGAAGGAGTTCCATCCTGCTTTAAAGATTAATTACAAGACGAATCCCACCAGGCAGCACAAGCTTCTGGCACTGAAGAGGAAGGGCTCTCCAGCCAACACATACACTGGTGCGCCTGCGCAGCATCTTCCCAGTCAGCATCCCTCAAACAGTGCTAATGCTCAAACAAAGCCGCTTTCACTTGCAGCACTATGATTTAATTAATTGGCTATATTAAGCCAGTGTGCTGTGCAGAAGACGAACTCTCCCCGAGACTGCCAAAACAGCCTGCCAGCATCCAGAGGACAGAGACGGGCGGAGGGAAGTTTCAGACATTGCATAAGCACTGGCACACGTAATCACTCATTTGTGCTATCCTGGCCAAGGCTAACTCAGAACCCTGCCAGCCACAGACAAGATTTGCTCCAGCTCTTCAGAGGGGACAGGCTGCCCAGTGGGCCGGCAGTGAAGGGAGGGAGAGGCGTAGCCTGGCCGTGTGCATGGGGACGGAGATGGGGCCTGCTCACGGACACCTGTCCCACCACCTAGTGAGTATAAGCTCCAAACCTCTAGAGGCTCCTCTTGTGTAATCATTACTCCAGAGCCTAAAAGAATCAAATAAACAAAAAGTAGGGGAAAAAAAAGTTTTTTTTCCAGGCTGTGCCAACCTTGCTGGAAGAAACAGGGCTGAACAGTTTGAGGGCCAGGGTGAAGCTGAAGGCAATATGTCCTACATCACCTGAGCAAGCCCAGCCTCTTGTCCCCTGGAGCAAAGGCACCCTTTGCCTATACATTCCACATGCCCAAGAGCAATAACGAGGCCATACTCTCCTTCCACGAAGGGTTTCAAGGATAACAGCATGGAAGATTGCATGCCATTCAATGTGAAGCTTATAGGGACTGTAAAAATGCTGGAGAGGGACAGGACATATAGAGACGCCCTTGTCACAGGGCACAGTGCTGTGCCAAGGCCTGGAGGGAGGTACCCACGCAGCTGCTTTGGGCTTTGAGGGCTATTAAAGAGCAAGCTCAGGAGCTCGGAAAGCTCAGTCTCTGTTCAGACTTCAGGTGTCACAATTTCTTCCCTGCAGCCTGTAAACCATCTGTGGTGCGTGGCCATGAGAAACGCTGGCTGCCGAGCACCAAGCCAGCACAGGCCCTGGCACTACACAGCTCAAGCGGAGAGCACCTGAGGTGGGGAAAACACTTTCCTGCAGCTAGAGTCTGCTTGGCTCTAGGGAAAACACAGGTAGACAGCCAGAAAAACAATCAGGGGAACCTTGTACTGTTTATCAGCAACACATAACTCCAGAGCCACTTAAGGCTATATATACATGGAGCTATATATGCGTGCACGTGCGTGCATGTGTCTGTATGTATTAAATATAGCTCAGTTTTTTAATACAGCACTGTTGGCTGTGGAACAGTTCGGATAAGCATCTGCTACAGACCATCTGGACTGGGAGGGAGGGAAGGGGGAGAGAGTGAAACGCTATGGGATTCTTGAGGAATTTAAAACTTGCAGCGGATTTTACACAGAAAACTGTTGCGTAAGGCACACCGACAAATGTGTTTTATCAGGAAGGTCCTTTAACTAAAATTGAAAAAAGAAAGAGAAGTGATTCTGAAACTGCTCCTTCCTGCGGGGGCTGGAATTGGCTGCAAGCAACAGCACTGACCTTATGCCACTGAAATTCAGCATCGTTAAAAGAAACCAAGTTCTTGGGACATACGTCATTACGAGAGAAGATCTAGAGTTGGACTGGTGTTGCTCCAATGAACTGAAAGTGGTACCTGATGTTCAGTGCATTACCATGGAGTATCTTAAGCTTCCCTCAAAAAAATAAAAGCTCAGAAAAACCATGGCAAGTTTTTATTCATTAAATTAACACACCAGAACAAATGGTTCATGTGTGAAATACTCTGTAATCCTTATGAATATGAAGCCATCTTAGTCAGACTGTATATGCACGTATTACCAGTATTCTTCTCCAAAGACATTAAAATTTTATGAACTAGAATAACTTATAAATCACTATGACCATGCCTTATGCAGAACCAATACAAAGACTCAGACATGCCAAAACTAAAATTGTCAGCTTTTCAGAATTGCTGAGCATGCCCTCCTCCATTGTTTTTTTTTCTCCGGTTGCAAGATCTGCAATGGGTAACAAAGGAAACTAAACATGAAGTAAGCTTAAGTTTGTAGAGTCCACAGACTTCCCCAAAACATTGTTAGGTGTGCAGAAATGACAAAGTATTGGAAAACATTGCTCTCATTCGACAGACAAGTTGTGATGCCAGATCTGGGGAAGATCTAGTCTTCAGAAAGAGTCAAAATGAGGATGGTCAGCACTAATGTCAAATGGGAACTCAGTATTTCCAAGTTTTCCATAGGTTGAATTCTACCTGTCCCGTAACAGTAGCAGGTTGCTTGCATGCACGCACTGGGAACTCAAGCATAGACAATATGGAGAAATAACAACTCTTCTTTTGAAAAGAGCAGCTGTCCATCTTTTCTCCAGACTAGACGTCTTTATTTTGCCAATATTGTAAACACTTCAAAAGGTCCAATAGGGTAGGATTTTGTAAAAGGAGCCCACAAGAACATTTTACAGAAGGATGTAATTGCTCTGTTCCACAAAAGGATCCAGTTACACAAGCCTCCAGTTTGAGTTTTATGGGGACAGCCAGCCACACTTCGAAAAGCCAGTAAACAGATGGAGATAACAGAAATTTAAACGGACCATCCAGCTTCCGGTATAACCACCATATGTGGTATTTTATCAGTTGCCAGGCAAGTAGGAGTAGGGAGGAAGAAGTAGAAGAGATCATTGATCTCTCCACCCTGTCTATGTTGCTCCAATCTCTGGCTCGTGTAGCAACAGTTAAAGCCATTCCCCTTTTGACAGGGTTTGTTAAGCCAGTCAGGGAAGGTCAGGACAGAACATGGAAACAGATTTAGACCAGATGCCCACACTAATAGTAATTCAAACCACGTATTCCCCACCTAAAATGAAAATATTAAATAATAGCAATAATAATCAGATATGCTTTTAAAGGTATTTAAGCAGATGATTTGTCTGATCCTTACGCAAACCCATTTTTTAAAGTTCCAGGAGGGAATAGAGATACCTGTTGGGAAACAGTCTTTTTTGATGTGTAAAAATTTGTATTCATGGCTTTTTTGTTGCTAAAATAAAGGTCATACACACAGAGCTGTAACTGCAGGATTAAAAGCTTGATAGGACTTTTCATTGTAAATAAAGCTTTCTGTTATTAGACAGTGCTGCTACCACACACCTCCAAGACGGGCAACCAGAGCAATAGCAGGTAAATTTGCTATAGACCCAGTCGAACAGCATAAAATTTCATTGCTAAGAGATGCCCATGCACATATTCAGGTGCTATCCCCATATGCTCTGAAGTTGATGGTGTGTTTAGGGAAGAAATCGAACAGCTAAGGGAGGACTATAGAGGGGATTCCTGCCAGGGCTTACGAGAACCACAGTGCTGACCTGCTTAAATTTTCAGTGCAGGCAGAAGAGAGGCACAAAGACACAACTGGGGAGCAGGACAGGAATGCACACGGCTCCTTATCTTGTTTTTCAACACCGACATTCCCATGGCAATGACTCTTTTCTTAGCCCAAAACCAAGAGGACACCTGTGTAACCGGTGCAAGGACAGCCACAGGCAAGCCTTCTCTGCTGATATATCCAAGATTCATCCTTGGCAAGATAACCCGTAGCAGCAAAAAGGTCATGCGGTTGTTCACCTCGTTCAGCCTTTGCCAATGGTGACACAAGAGCACACTGCTTGTGATGGGAAGAGCCCTGGGAATGTTGGGGAAAGGGATAACATTTCGCCAAGAGCCAGCCAGAGCACCTCAGGTGCTTTTTGCACAAGATAACCATCTAGCCCCAAGATACCCACACCCTTCAGTCACTGCCCAACAACTCAGACAAGCAAGTTTGGAAAAATCCAGAAAAACAGCCCTAGTTTAAGATGACATTGCCCTCTGGCTCCCTGCAGGACTATCGCGCTCTCACTCCATAGGAGGAGCTGGCCTTCACCTCAACCATTTCTGTTCACAGGAGGGGACAAGTTGCCCAACTTGCTTTCCTCAGCAGTATAAGCTAAAACACCAGTGCGTAAGGCCTGGGCACCCTTTCCCGTGACAGCCTTCAGCAGAAAAGCAAGACAGACAGCAAGAGGCGGCAGCACAAGAAAGCAATGCTGTGCCGCAGCTTCCCTCTCACAGCTGCCACTGGGCTTGCTTTTAAACACATATTTTAAATTTAAAAATTCTCAATGCCCAAATGATACAGCTGTTCTCTGAATTGTCAAGAGTTGGAAGGAACCGCTAGAGATCATCTAGGCTGACTCCCCTGCTAAAGGAGGACTGCCTAGAGCACATCACTCAGTACTGCATCCGGAGGTGGGTCCTGAAGGTCTCCAGAGATGGTGACTCCACAACCTCCCTGGGCGGCCTGTTCCAGTGCTCTGTCGCCCTCACCATAAAGAAGTTTTTCCTCATATTCACCTTACCTCAGCCATTAAAGCAACACCAAGAGCTGTGCTGATAAGCCATTTATTTTAATAAATTAAGTAAATACAGCTTCTCTCATACCCAACACCAACCTTGGAAGAACTAGCCTTCTGGAAACCAGCAAAGAAAGACCAATTATGCTCCCAGAGCGGTTTCAAGGCTACTTCGGCCTGAAGCACCAACACAGAGTTGTTGTCCTTGCTAGGAGGCAAGAGCATCCCCACAATTCATGCCACCAAAGCCCCAGCC
The DNA here is from genome assembly GCA_013398155.1 of Pedionomus torquatus. Taxonomy (NCBI): domain Eukaryota; kingdom Metazoa; phylum Chordata; class Aves; order Charadriiformes; family Pedionomidae; genus Pedionomus; species Pedionomus torquatus. Next base: position 43,006 of record VZRU01009536.1, on the reverse strand, counting down.
CTGCTCTCACACTTTAACTGCCAGTAACCAAAGCGTTAACATCCCCCCCCCCACAGATTTACATCATCCCTTTG
>VZRU01009536.1:18098-42922 GCA_013398155.1 Pedionomus torquatus | reverse complement strand
CAGTAACCAAAGCGTTAACACCCCCCCCCCCCCCCCCCAGATTTACATCATCCCTTTGGTAGAATAAAACCATATGGATTCAATGGGCTTTGGTTAAAAGTTACACATATACGCAAGGCTCAACGGTCCCAGGGTCTCAAAAGCCTGACTGTTGGCCCTGACCCTGGTTCTTTCCCCACCAACCCAAAATGAAACACAGAGGTATTTGTTGAGAAATGGCCCCACCACAGGCACACAGAGTGGGGACTGTGCAGAAGGGCCATAAAGCCAAGGTGAGCTCCCCGATGGAGGGGAGCTGCGCTCCATTTCCCTTTCAGACGTATTTTCTGAGGCTCTTTCTTCCTTCAGCCACAGCCCGTCCAAGCCACATAAACACCAAAAGGGAGACATTTCTGAGCAGGGGGTACGGCCTTGGAAACTCCATTTCTTTGCCCTGCAGATAAAAAAGCAGCAATAACCCCAGGCTCACCGACTCCACCAGCAGCTCCCCAGCAGAGCCCCGGCCCAGGGCTGGCAGGGATCCAGCCCACACGGATACCGCGCCGGGAGCCTGCAGCTGCAGGAATGTCTGGGACCGGGCGCACGCAGCTTTTTTTAATTGCATGCTTCTGTTTCCACCGTCTCAGTCTGTCCTGGCTGGGTATTTTTTGGGTTTAGTTTCTTTTTTTTTTTTTNTTTTTTTTTTTTTTTTTTCTTTTTTTTTTTTTTTATTATTGCCTGCGTTCTGCTTTTAAGTGGATGGGGGAGAGGAGGGACAAGGGGAGCAATTACAAGGCAGGCTATTGCGATGGCATGCTCCCCTGCCTATTCTTAGGTTTTGAATGGACACTTTCCAGGTTGGATGACCACAGTCCTACCTTACCCTCATTTTTGTTGAACAGTTGGGTTTTTTTCAAACTCCAAGAAGTCAGTTTTCTCTGTCAATAGCGGTGAAGAAAGTAGGGCTCTCAGACGACACAAACCAGTGCGAACAAAACTGAAGGAACACATTTAAAAAACCCCCAACGTGCCTGAAAACCCAGCACTCGGGGAGGAGTGTTATAACAATATCAAGCTATGAAACATACTTTGGCAACCTGTCTTTTACAGCTCAAGAGGCTAAGTGCTGCCCATATGCAATAGATGAGAGCACATCTTGAAAACCGAGCAAGTCCTGGCAGTCACATGCAAACTGCTCAGATATGCCAGCTCTATAATCAAGATTCACTGAGCACAACAAAGAGGCACATTCCAACTGCAATACGGAGTTTGAAGCCATCACACCAGATTTCAAATGTGAAAGGAGTTCATAAGCGTGCAATTTCTTACACTCTGACCAGGCATCCTGTCTGTTTTCTGTGTGGTGCAGCTGTCTCAAGCTCTTTTCTGCATCCCACAGCATCAGTACTCCAAATGGAAGAGCATCACCAAGAAAATCCCAGCACTGCTGTGTCACTGGGCATTTTGAGATATAAAATCATTTAGCAGGCATAACCTGCAGAGACATGTGCCTTTCTTTGAGAAATTGTGTTGTATTATTCATGTTCAACAGAAGCCACTATCCTTCCCAGAAGCCAGCACTCCTTCAGAGAAGACGGCTTAATTCCACATCTGCTGCTCCAGTCCAGTTCCATCAAGATGGATTTGAGGTCCACTGTTCAAGCTAACACCCACCACACGTGGCAGACCAGTACAAGGGAGCTACTCCAGGTTCAGTCATGGTAGCAGATCTGAAGGGGCCATCCTGGCATCTAGCATCCCCAGCAGAGTTCACCAAACCAGAACCAAAGTCACTTGGTAATTTCTTGCTTTCTTTCCCAATGGTGATCCCCATCTTATTTCTGACCTGATGATTTTTTTTCCTACCAATCAGTATTGGGTTTGCACAACAAGGTTTTTGGTAGCGGGAACGGAGAGGGAGGGAAGAAGCTACAGGGTGAGAATCTGCTAGAAGCTTCCCTTATGTCCAGTAGAGCCAGTGCCAGCCAGCTCAAGATGGGCCACTGGCCAAGGCTAAGCCCATCAGTAATGGTGGTAGCACATCTGTGGTAACATATTTAAGGAGGATGGGGGGAAACCTGCACAAAAAAATTGCAGCTGGAAAGAGGAGTGAGAATATGTGAAACAACTCTGCAGACAAAAAGGCCAGTGAAGGAGGAAGAGGAGGTGCTCCAGGTGGTAGAGATTCCCTTGCATTGGTGAAGGCCATGCTGAGACAGGCTGTCCCCCTAGAGCCCATGAAGGTTAATGGTGGAGCAGATATCCACCTGCAGCCCGTGGAGGACCCCACACCACAGCAGGTGGATGCCCGAATGAGACTGACCCTACAGACAGCCCACACTGAAGCAGGTTCTTGGCAGGACCTGTGGAACGCTGGAGAAAGGAGCACATGCTGGAGCAGGTTTACTGGCAGGACTTGTGACCCTGTGGGGGACACACACTGCAGCAGTCTGTTCCTGAAGGACTGCACCCTGTGGAAGCAACCCACACTGGAGCAGTTTGTGAAGAACTGCAGCCTGTGGGAAGGACTCACGTCAGAGAAGCTTGTGGAGGACTGTCTCCCACGGGAAGGGCCCCGTGCTGGAGCAAGGGAAGAGTGTGAGGAGCCCTCTCCCTGAGGAGGAAGGATGTGCAGAGAAAATCTGTGATGAACTGACTGCAATTACCATTCCCTGAACCCCTGTACCATTGTGGGGGTAGGAGAAAGAATTTGGGAGTAAAGTTAAGCCAAGAAAAAAGAAGGGGGTGAGTCGTCAAGGTGTTTTATGATTTAGTTTTTATTTCTTGTTATCCTCCTCTAATTTGATTGATAATAAATTAAATTAATTTTCCCCAAGTAGAGACTGTTTTGCCTGTTACACCTGTTACAGTAATTAGTGAATGATGTCTCCTTGTCCTTACCTTGACCCATAAGCCTTATGGGTTATTTTTTCTCTCCCCTGTCCAGCTGTGGAGGGGAGTGATGGAGCGGCTTTGGTAGGCACCTGGCTTAAAGCCAGGGCCAACTCACCTCACCACCTCTCAGAACAGCATTGCTTACAGCAGCAGCCTTGGAAACGCAAGAAGAACTTGAGTACTCCTGTATTGTATGTATAAGGCTGGATGTATGGGGCTGGATGGCCTGTCTTCAGCCTCGGGAAGAACCAAAACTAGTACAGAGAGTAGAAACCTTTANGCGGTGAAGAAAGTAGGGCTCTCAGACGACACAAACCAGTGCGAACAAAACTGAAGGAACACATTTAAAAAACCCCCAACGTGCCTGAAAACCCAGCACTCGGGGAGGAGTGTTATAACAATATCAAGCTATGAAACATACTTTGGCAACCTGTCTTTTACAGCTCAAGAGGCTAAGTGCTGCCCATATGCAATAGATGAGAGCACATCTTGAAAACCGAGCAAGTCCTGGCAGTCACATGCAAACTGCTCAGATATGCCAGCTCTATAATCAAGATTCACTGAGCACAACAAAGAGGCACATTCCAACTGCAATACGGAGTTTGAAGCCATCACACCAGATTTCAAATGTGAAAGGAGTTCATAAGCGTGCAATTTCTTACACTCTGACCAGGCATCCTGTCTGTTTTCTGTGTGGTGCAGCTGTCTCAAGCTCTTTTCTGCATCCCACAGCATCAGTACTCCAAATGGAAGAGCATCACCAAGAAAATCCCAGCACTGCTGTGTCACTGGGCATTTTGAGATATAAAATCATTTAGCAGGCATAACCTGCAGAGACATGTGCCTTTCTTTGAGAAATTGTGTTGTATTATTCATGTTCAACAGAAGCCACTATCCTTCCCAGAAGCCAGCACTCCTTCAGAGAAGACGGCTTAATTCCACATCTGCTGCTCCAGTCCAGTTCCATCAAGATGGATTTGAGGTCCACTATTCAAGCTAACACCCACCACATGTGGCAGACCAGTACAAGGGAGCTACTCCAGGTTCAGTCATGGTAGCAGATCTGAAGGGGCCATCCTGGCATCTAGCATCCCCAGCAGAGTTCACCAAACCAGAACCAAAGTCACTTGGTAATTTCTTGCTTTCTTTCCCAATGGTGATCCCCATCTTATTTCTGACCTGATGATTTTTTTCCTACCAATCAGTATTGGGTTTGCACAACAAGGTTTTTGGTAGCGGGAACGGAGAGGGAGGGAAGAAGCTACAGGGTGAGAATCTGCTAGAAGCTTCCCTTATGTCCAGTAGAGCCAGTGCCAGCCAGCTCAAGATGGGCCACTGGCCAAGGCTAAGCCCATCAGTAATGGTGGTAGCACATCTGTGGTAACATATTTAAGGAGGATGGGGGGAAACCTGCACAAAAAAATTGCAGCTGGAAAGAGGAGTGAGAATATGTGAAACAGCTCTGCAGACAAAAAGGCCAGTGAAGGAGGAAGAGGAGTTGCTCCAGGTGGTAGAGATTCCCTTGCATTGGTGAAGGCCATGCTGAGACAGGCTGTCCCCCTAGAGCCCATGAAGGTTAATGGTGGAGCAGATATCCACCTGCAGCCCGTGGAGGACCCCACACCACAGCAGGTGGATGCCCGAATGAGACTGACCCTACAGACAGCCCACACTGAAGCAGGTTCTTGGCAGGACCTGTAGAACGCTGGAGAAAGGAGCACATGCTGGAGCAGGTTTACTGGCAGGACTTGTGACCCTGTGGGGGACACACACTGCAGCAGTCTGTTCCTGAAGGACTGCACCCTGTGGAAGCAACCCACACTGGAGCAGTTTGTGAAGAACTGCAGCCTGTGGGAAGGACTCACGTCAGAGAAGCTTGTGGAGGACTGTCTCCCACGGGAAGGGCCCCGTGCTGGAGCAAGGGAAGAGTGTGAGGAGCCCTCTCCCTGAGGAGGAAGGATGTGCAGAGAAAATCTGTGATGAACTGACTGCAATTACCATTCCCTGAACCCCTGTACCATTGTGGGGGTAGGAGAAAGAATTTGGGAGTAAAGTTAAGCCAAGAAAAAAGAAGGGGGTGAGTCGTCAAGGTGTTTTATGATTTAGTTTTTATTTCTTGTTATCCTCCTCTAATTTGATTGATAATAAATTAAATTAATTTTCCCCAAGTAGAGACTGTTTTGCCTGTTACACCTGTTACAGTAATTAGTGAATGATGTCTCCTTGTCCTTACCTTGACCCATAAGCCTTATGGGTTATTTTTTCTCTCCCCTGTCCAGCTGTGGAGGGGAGTGATGGAGCGGCTTTGGTAGGCACCTGGCTTAAAGCCAGGGCCAACTCACCTCACCACCTCTCAGAACAGCATTGCTTACAGCAGCAGCCTTGGAAACGCAAGAAGAACTTGAGTACTCCTGTATTGTATGTATAAGGCTGGATGTATGGGGCTGGATGGCCTGTCTTCAGCCTCGGGAAGAACCAAAACTAGTACAGAGAGTAGAAACCTTTAAAGGTTTCCCGCAATGAATAAATTCTTCTTGCATTCACAGGATGAGCAATTTGAGCTCTGTCAAAGACTTGACACAATTTCTTTGTGTGAAGATGCACTTTAAAGACCAAATTCACTGAATTGTCATCCCTACAACCATATTATTCAAGTTTGTATTGCGTAATTATAACACATCTTTGGGATGAACTGATCTTTCTTGGAGAAGATTCTGTGGTTTCCTATCCTTATTTGCTCATGGGTCAGCCCAAAACATCTCAGGCTATGGTGCATCCTGCTCAGAATGTACTGTCCCTTTTATAATGTTGCAACCACAAAATTTAACTACCTCATAAGATTTTGGAGGCTACTTACCACAATCCTGAAATCCCTGATGGGTGCAGCTGTTGGTACTACCGTAAATCAGCAGAATCAATCCTGTAAGGCTGTATTTACAAGACTGCCACTGGGAGCCCTGGGAGGACACTGCTCATGCTACTTCCTCCAGCACACAGCTACATCCAAACTTGGGGCACGCACACATGACTATACAAGCCTTCCTACTGAAGGGAACATCTGCTTCTGGCATGTGATGTCCCTAAATGCCACCAAAAAAAGACTACACTAGGTAACAAAGTACTTTATGATTGTTTATGATCACCACAGGCAGCCTCAAACTGAAGTATTTAGGGATCTCCAGACTATTTGCCATCCATCAGGGACAAAATACCTGACTCGTTTCTTACTACAGAAACAATCCAGACTCACTGAAGCAATTGGAAAAGAAAATTCAGCTGAGGTTCTTTTTGGTAAGGAGCCTGATGAGTGCAGTGGGCTGGGTTTTTTTCCTGGTCTTCCATATATAGTTGTGACAACTACAGTAAAATATGTGCTCAGCCTCCCTCCCGTAGCCAGCTGAGTCTGTAATCACCCACCCACACCACAGATGTACTCAGAAGTTATGAATCCCTCCCTCACTATTTACACAGCACGAAAAGCTGGGATGTCACCACTGCAGTGGCATTAGTGCTCCCCGGCCCTCTCATAAGATACCAAACCTGCGTCTCCTGAGCAAGGGAGTACCTATGCAATGCCTAAGGAATGGTTTGGTTTAGAAGGGACCTTTAAGGTCCAGCTCCCCTGTAATGAGCAGGGACACCTTTAACTTCAACTTGCTCAGAGGCATGTCCAAGATGACCTTAAATGTTCCCAGGGATCGGGCCATCTACAACCTCTCTGGGAAACCTGTTCCAGTGTTTCACCACCTCCAGTAAAAATTTTTTCCCTTACATCTAGTCTGATCTACCCTTATGTACTTTAAATCGACTAACCCTTGTCCTGTCGGATGAGCAACTTGGATGGCACCTTATGTTCAACAGCAGTGTACTTCCCATATTGGTCAAGCTCACTGTAGGATCAGGGCTGGCAACAACCAAAAACTCCTAACAGGAATGATTTTATCTTTAAAAAATAGTTATTAAGTCACATTTNTTTTTCTTCTTTTCTTCCTTTAATCCACCTTACCCCTATAAGTCCAGCCAGAATCTCAAGCAAAGTAAGTTTGCACTACACTTTTATCAGTCAGCCTTTGACCAAAGCAAGCAATGCAGATCTCTCCTAGAGATGCCTCCAACCAGCACTCCCAGCTTTCCAAAGTGGCACTGGTATGCACAGCTGCACAATGTCTGCCAGAGAATCATAAAATAGTTAAAGTTGGAAGGGACCTTAAAGATCATCAAGTTCCAAACTCACTGCCATGGGCGGGAACACTTCCACCAGACCAGGTTGCTCAAAGCCACATCCAGCCTGACCTTAAACACTGCCAGGGATAGGGTATCTATATCTTCTCTGGGCAACCTATTCCAGTATCCCACCATACTCAGACTAAAGAATTTTGTCCTAATATCTAATCTAAAACTACACTCTTTCAGTTTAAAACCACCACTCCTCGTCCTATCACTACATTCCCTGTTAAAAAAAAAAACCTTCCCATCTTTCCTTTAAGCCCCCTTTAGGTACTGGAAGGCATCCACAACTTCCCTGGGCAATCTGGGCCAGTGCCTCACCACGCTCACAAAAAAGATAAAAGAAAGCACAATCTATAAAGAATGATCCTGCTATTAAGTCATAGGTTCATCATGCGCATACTACAAATATGGAGTAAGAGGAATCCAGCCTCATTTACCAGCTAACTCCTGTTTAAACTGAGATTACAGCCAGAACTACTCTGTTTAAACTCTTCCTGGTCAACCCAACTAGTCTTTAATAAAGTCTTTTAATAAAGTCTTAAGCTGTGCATCCTCTTTCCTAATTCCCCCCCCAACAAATTCAGTCAAACTGATTGCCGTCCACTCCTCGCCCTTTCCCTGTCTGAACCTCCTGAAAAGCCCTCCAATCCTTAATTCGTAAAGGGAGGGAGTTCTCCTATTTAAAATTACCCAGCAGCAACTGTCAGGCCTGGGTCAGGTAGACAAAAGTTTAACATCATAAGCTCCAAAAGACAACCAGCATCTACCGGCAAAGTAGGGAGCAGAAGTGCCCGGCGTCTGTGGTACAGTCCTGAGCATCCTCCCGCACCGCATGGTTTCTAGGGCAGGAGTTGGCTGAAACAGCACACATTTCATAGAATCATAGAATGGTTAGAGTTGGAAAGGACCTTGAAGATCATCATCTTCCAACCCCCCTGCCATAGGCAGGGACACCTCCCACTAGACCAGGTTGCTCAAAACCCTATCAAGCCTGGCCTTAAATACTTCCAGGGATGGGGCATCCACAACTTCTCAGTTGCTCTTCTACTTCCCTCTGCCCTTCCCTGGACACCACCACCACCCCAACAGATATTATGGCTATATCCTTTCTCAATAAAATTAGAAGCCCTTTTTATTCCCCAGAGTTGTTAGACCTGTGCTCCTTTCCTGTAAGAATGCCCACCAGTTTGAGAGACTATGCACTAGACAGCAGTAGAGGAAAGACCTAAATGGGGAAGAGCTGCCCCTCAAATTATAAAGAATAATGTTTTATAACCTTGTTTTCCTTCACTGTCAAAAAGAAATGGAAAAACTCTCTCCTTTCCGAAGTTTGCTCTAATCTTGAGTATTTAGCTATGTTACTGCCTGTCAGTACACTGCCCGTAAGGTCCTAGTAGTGAGGCCCCACCGTTCACTCCCTATATGGGGAACATCCCTGTTTGGCTTGGCCTCCTGAAGCCCAACGTGACAAACTGGAAACAGGCGGATTTGCATGGAGCTTCCAAGAGGAAGCTCAGGAGAAGCAACACAATGCTGGCATTCTCCCTCACATCAAGCCAGGGAGAAACAGGGGATGCTCAAGGAGTTGGGTCTTTGCTGGGTCCCAGGCTAAACTGACTTGCAGTGTGTTCTGGGAAAAAGTGGCAGTTTTGTCTGTATGCTGAGTGACGGCTGGGGCTCAGGTGTCTGTCTGGATCACAACTGGGACTGCTGAGAGCCACAGTTAGGAGCTTGAACACGCCAGTTATGTTAATAACACCCTTATACTAATAAATCCTTGACAATCTGTTTAGAAACAAGAAGAAAACTATGGCAGCTAACTTCTTGCTGCTACAAGACACCCTACCAAGCTATAGGTAACTTCAGGCCTATTTTGCCTCAATGATCTTTACGGTCCCTTCCAACTCGGTTAGATTCTATGATTCTATTTCTTCACCAGGCCCCTCTCCCCTCCAAAGTCCCAAGGAAGAGATCAGCACCTGTATGAGTACAACTTCTCATGGGGAAAACCCACCCTGGCCTGAGATGTTTCAAATCTCTCTTCTAATGCAAGAGCTCTGAAGCAAAGCATCACTCGGACACATTTCAGATAGCCACAACACTACCTTAAAGGTCACAGACACTGCAGCATCTGCTAGTGACTGAGCTTCTGAAAGACCCATTTCCCAGCACCAGTCCTGCAAATCCATTTCTGTCTGGTACATACTGCAGACCACTGAAGTTGCAGCCTGGTCTGCGCACAATTCATCACACTTCCTTGTCCAATAGGCTTCCAGGTTTCTTCACACCCCTACTTGGTCCAGATTTTCTCTGGCATCTGTTTACTCACTTCAGATCATCTCCCCAGGCCTTTGACTTGCATTCCTTCCCTGCTGCTAGACTAAACTGATGGAGCACAGCCTGCAGGGCTCAAACACCAGACCTCTTGTCGGAGTTCTACGCAGAAGAGCAAGCCAAGATTTTTGGGACACCTGCCTGAGAGGGCCTTAAAATGGCTCACTTAAGAGCAGACACTTAATTGGAGAAAGTCTCCTCTGAGGCATTCTAGCAGTGCTCTGAAAAGGCAAGGTGTTTTAAAAAAAAAAAAAAATCACTCGCTGTTCTTAGGACAAGGCAGGGGGCTGGGGGTAAAAACAAAAGAGCTTTACCTTCTGCTTTAATTCCCATATTTTCTTTTCTTGTCTTGGCCATAGCCCAAGTGTCCAACTCCCCAGAGGCTGCTTCAGCAGTGAGGGCAGTAGCCTGGAACAGAAGAACTACCCCTCCATGTGGTTTCTGTATGGACACACATGGTCGAAAGCAGGGATCTGCTCTTCATCTGCCAACTGCGCGCTGCAGAGCCTACTGTCGCAAGGAGCTCAGCTCCATTACATAAGCCAAGCAGAAATGAGATAAGGCAGCTTTGCAAAGATAAACCCGCTGTGCATCAGTCAGAGGAGTGGGCTAAGTGCACATCCAGGCCCCAGGCACCTACAGCGGTTTAAGGTATTGCATGTCATGCACTATCGCTCTGCTGCGGTAGGGTATCTTTCCGCAGCAGAGTGGCAAAGGCAGTCACGGGAGTACACCTCTGCTCCACAAATTAACCAGCGCTGAAGGACCAGGGCTGCTCATCTGGTTCTGTTCTTGGACAGGTAGGTGTGAGTGGCGACTCCAAGCAGCACACATAGCCTCAGCCTCTCCTTCTACACCCAGCAGAGCCTGACCAACCTGACAGGATCAAGCTGAGGAGCTTCATTCCCTGCCACATCTGTTGTCAGCACTTCTCCAGAAAGCAACTGGTCAGAAAGGGGCCACTTCACGAGTGCGGCCTCTCCCTCTGACACCAACACAACATAGGGTTCTGGGAGCTTTATGCCAAAAGGGGAAGTAACACTAATTCAGAGACCCTGGGTGCTCTCCTAGAGATTGCTGTGTTTCCAACAGAGCTTTTAGATATCTGCAAGCCACATCTGCTGTCCACACTACAGTTGAATAAAATATTTTTCCTGCTAGCACATTCCAAAGAAAAATCAAAACAGCACTAGCACTAGAGAAGGTTGTGCCATACCATGGAAGCAGTTTAAGGCCAGGTCTTCTGCCTGCCAGCTACCCAAATACAGAGCACATCAAGGAAGAAGAATTATCCACCCTTCACAAGCATCCTGGGCACTCTTCTCCTTGTGTCTTAACTTATGTGCCAAATTAAACATGAGACCCCTATAAACTATGGGGAGACTGACCCTGCATCAAAAACAAACTACTAGGCTCATTGAAATGCTCAAAGTTCTGGACAGACACTAATAAGGTAAGATCTGCCACAGGCAATGAATTTTAAGCTTCCTCCAGCTGGTGGTGTAGAAAAGCACAGGCTTGTATTACCATGGCAGAAGAGGCAGAGGAACAACAATCTTCCACTGTTAAAAACTAGGGTAACACTTGGCACCACGGGTACAGCTGGGATCATATTAGCCGCCACCTTCCACTAGGCTCTACCTTAAAAATGAAAGCTAGAAACTTTCCTTTTTCATCTGGGTATTCATCCCCTCTCCTCATACAGTTTATTGTTTTTTTCGCATAACTCATCCTCACTGCTTTGCGTTCTTGTTTTCTGTGTTCTTTCACTCACCAGGGCTGAAGACCCTGGACAAACTGACACCGGGTGGGTTTTAGCCGGTCTGCCCCAGACAGATGTACAGGGAAGACAAGGCCATCTTTGCTACTCCACTCCAGGAGGGAACATACATAAAGGAGGCTTTGTATATGGGGACAAATGCTTTTTTTCTACCAGAAATATTACCCTTTCCCACATGCCTTGCATGCTGACCCCTTTTATATGTGCAGAGAGGTGTCACGAAAAACACAAGCAGTTCAAAGCAGCTTGAAGAGATTAAAAGCATTTATTTAAACTTCACTGAAATCAACACAGTTTATGGGAACAACCAAATGCTGTAATGCATTTGGACAGATTAAAGGAGTCACACAGGGTGCTGCTGTACATTCTGCCTTGAAGTATCCAGAGAGTCAACAGGCCCAAGCAATAAAGTTTTACAGCATTTAAAACCAGAAAGGACTATGGAACCTTCCTACCTGGACCATTCCACGTGTCCCAATCCACTATGTTTCCTTCAGATACCCTTTTATAGGGTCTGACTTAGTCTTTTGTTGAAACTTAACTTCCAAGAGAGAATATCAGCATGCTGTGAACACTGAGAAATGAGCATTTTTCCCCAACTCTGCTTTATTTATAGCCCTTAATTTTATTGGTTTTGTTATGCTTTCTAGATCTTCCATATCCTTTTTTAAGGGCTGAACTTCAGGAACTGGACACTGTAATAGCACTGGTTTCACCAACACTGTATGCTGAGGTTAAACAGAGAAAATTATTAAAAAAAAAAAAAAAATCAATTCTTTAGAAAGTAAATCTCTTTCTTTCAGAATCTCCTTAGCTGACCACACCAAGTTGCTTGTCTACTCGGAATTCTAGACCATTTTCCAAGTCCTGATCTCCAATATACATTCACCTGTCATGTTTTTGTTTCTGAACACGTAACTTGCTTTTGGATCATGGATGAAAATCTTGAGAAGACATCTATCTATCCTCTGACACCAACTATTCGTCAGCAACTACTTTGAGTTAATCCTTTAATTTCACCCATTTTGTGGTACATTTTTTTTTACTCAATGCAATGAAATAAATATCTGATTACTTGCAGAATGTCTCTATTTACTTTTCATTCTTTGAAATGAAAGAAAAAAAAATTGAATCAGCTTTGTCTGACTATATCTGCTTACCATAAAATCCTACCAGGGGTTAAATCATATATATATATATATATATATCTCCTTTCACTCTGTAACTATGGAATCCTACAAGAGCTGTGCTGTACTTTAAAATATGTTAAGTGCCAGGATCTCCAGTGCAGTTTTTATTTCCTCCCTTTTACTCTTTCTTAATCAATGTAATGTTTTCAGACGTTTCCTCATGATGTCATGACCCAACAAAAATCAATGTCAACAAGACAAACTTCTCTTGGACCTTTCAGCCTGTCTGGATTTCCAGTTATCCCAGTCTGTTGGTTCCAAGAAGTTTTGTAACCCGATTACTGACAATGGTTAATTTCATACTACACCATAAAAAAGTCCCCTTACTACCCTTACACTTGCCAACACTTTGCCCCTTATATATTCTTAGCTGATCATCATCAGCTCCTCTCTGCTTCACATGGATTCTTTTTCACTCTTCTCTAACCTGCAAGTATTAATTGGGCAAAAAGGAAAAAGGTATTTTCAAAGGACATTAGCAGCGTAAAAAGGAATAGCTTAATGATAGCTTAAGATTCATAATCCCCTTCACAATTATGCTCATTTTATTTCTAGCACAAAGCTCTGAAGGTATCTTGCTCCAAGTACAATGGTTATCTGTGTGTTACGAGAACCACAGCTGAAACGCCAGTTTTCGCAGACTCTCTATTCTGGTACTGATACCGAAAATTACATTATATACATCATATGAAACTGAGAAAGAAGCCTCAATAATATTAGTCCGAGCTTAACATAAACTGTTCTGATCATATCACTTCCACATCCTCTTCCAACACCTGTCAAAACAACACCCATTTAATGTTTTTCATCCTTCCTCATATGCCAGCTACTTCAAGCTTGTTCTTTGAATTCTCTCAAATTAGCCCATCTTCCAGACATCCAGGTGTCAAGAATTGAAAAGCCCACAGCCAAATCATAGCATAGGGACACCTACAAGCCCCACATTTCCATGCACCTCCCCAAACAATACTTTTCAACACCTTAATCATTACTATGGTAGTAGCACTACCATAATTGATGTGAATTGAGGGGAGATTTAGATTGGATATTAGGAAAAAATTCTTTCCTGTGAGGGTGGTGAGACACTGGAACAGGCTGCCCAGGGAGGTTGTGGCTGCCCCATCCCTGGAGGTATTTAAGGCCAGGCTTGATAGGGCTTTGAGCAACCTGGTCTAGTGGGAGGTGTCCCTGCCTATGGCAGGGGGGTTGGAACACGATGATCTTCAAGGTCCTTTCCAACTCTAACCATTCTATGATTCTATGAATTGACCATCCCCAGTTGTAAGCCTGGCTTCTTTGATATAGGGACGTTACAGCTTTCTGCACTGAACTGCTTCAGTTGTCTCTTCCTTCAGCAATGCAAGTCTGCAGATTCTCATCTATATTTCCCTTTTTTTCCCCCCTCAAATATCTGCAAACTTGAAACAAAAATCAAATGAGTGCAGAGATTCCTTGTAGTTCCACCACAGCTACCATATCACATTACGTCCCTCTTAAACACTGAAGCCACATCTTAAAACCAAGGTTTTTTTTCATCCCCAACTGATCTTGCCAGAAAGCTGTTCCAAGCACAGTACTGAGGAGAGGGCAGTCTGTATGCCAATCCTCCCAATCTTTTTCATTAAAGCTAAAAAAGATGTTCCGGACATGAAATGTCTTTTTTTTTCTTCCCTTAAAAAAATAAAATTAATCAAGACATTTACTGCAGTTTTCAAGGTCAGTGCCACTTTTTTGTTGATTTTGATCTTTTAGACATGTTTGCAGTTGAGAGGAAGCAAAAACATAAATTAAGTCCATCTTTCCCTTCTGGTTTTGCAACATATTTCTGACAACCCAACAAACAAGAAATAGCAATAGGGAAACATTCCCAAGTCCCAGAGCAGACTCCCTGCTGCACTTTTTCAGTAGAAAAAAAATATATATAGTCAGTAGGAATTCAGATAAAACTTTGCTCTGAATTAGTACAGCCAAATGAGAAGCCACAAGGCACCCTGGGCAAGTACAAAAGTAAGACTTTTGTTTCTCTTTTAGTCCTTCTTATTAGTGACAGCATCCACTGGAAGCCATGAGGCACAAACCAGCCAAGTAGAACTGCAAAAGCACCGAGACAAGAGGAGGAGAAAAGTTTCACATTCAGAAAGCTCACGCCTTAAAAATAATTGCCAAAGTTAATTTTCAGGGAGTCACGCCTGAGCAGTGCCTTCCAGCTGCTGCTAGGACCAGCCCACTGGGCACCCCCCAAGGGCAGGGCTGCAGCACAGCATCCTTGCACATCTGGAGCCCTCCTGCAGCTGCCAGCTCCCAACCTTCCCTGGCTGGCTGGAGAGCTGCTGTCATCAATTTGATAACTGTGGGCAGAAGCCTCCCAGGGAGTCTTTGCTTCCACTCCTTCAGGGTGTGCTGGGAGGGCAGGGGGCAGGCAGACATGCAGGCATCAGTCTGGAGAGGCAAGAGGGGGAAACGCTTTCTAATGAGAGGAAGGGCAGATGGCCCACAGCCAGATGAAGTGGACATCCCTTGAGAGCCCACCGAACTTCACCAGGGAGCGCAGGAGGCACAGAGACCTTTGCAGGCATGGTCAGTTTAGTTTTCTTATTTTTTTTATTTTTTTAAAAACAAACAAACAAATAAACAAAATCTCTATGCTTTATGCTTCTTCTCTGAAAAACACAGCTTGTTCTCTGAAAAACACCACACTGGTCCCAGCCATGAATCAAGCACACAGCTGTGCTGGGAGGATAGCAGAGAAGAGGGGAAGGGAGCTGCAGCACAGAGGAGCTTGAGCAAGATGTACCATCAGTGGTGATGACTAGGCCAGTTATAACCGTGATGAGAAAGACAGATGTTCAGCAGAAAGTCAGCCGCTGCCTCATATTAGGAGGTATGAAAGCAGACAGTTTAGATGTCATATTTTCCTCAGTCTTTACCCTTTGCTAGCCAGAACAGATCCAAGAAAGCCAGGTATCTGAAGGCTGCAAGAAGTAATGTCCTTCATAGTCCTGGTTCCTCCAGAAAATCTCATCCCATCTGTAGTATCAGAAGCTTTCCCCAAAGGCAGCAGTCCTATCACTGCTGTTGCTGCAAAAAAAAGCTGGAGAAGATCAGCTCTTTACTGCTCTTAAGTTTGGGTTCTACACACACTCACACAAACCTCTTTTGTGGGTACCAGAAACTCCATAAATGAGAATACACATGCTTTCAGATAACCCACAGAAAAATCAACACATTGCAAGCAGATTACAGAAGGCAACAGAATAACTTATAGGAGAGTGGGGAAAAAAGCAGCCTAAGGATAAGCTTCCCCTTGTGCACAAAATTTACTCTGGGACTGCAGGGGTGAAGGAACAGAGACCTGCTTGGTATTCAGGGCTTGGGTTGTTGAGGTTTTTTCTTGGCTGTTTTTCAGGTTTGGGGTCTACAAAACCTCCTCCAAGCTAGTCACGTGAGCTATTAGACAGGGTGGTCTCTTCCCATGCCTACAGTTTCAGAGTTAACCACAAAAAAAGGAAGTAACACAGGTAGTAGCCAATCCTTACAGGTATGAGGTTGCATAAAGACAAACGGCCTTGAAACAAATGGGCTATGCTCTCATACAGTCCTATCACATGACAAGAGCAAGCAGGTATGGCACCCAGAATTTTAATCGGGAAAATCCTTTAAAAAATTACAGGTGCATAAACAAAATCACAAGTCCAACACACCACTTGCACATCACGTGTGCTGCACAGAAGGGAAATGTACACACAGAAACATGCATTTGTTCAGGCAGCTGGAACCGAGCTCAGTTTTCCTTCTCCCCATTTCAGTAAAACCAAACCAAAAACACAACCCTCTGAAAACATTGCTTCTGTGAAACTGTGGTAATAAGGCACAAGTTTTCTTACAAAACTCAGCAAAACCAAGTGGTCTCAATCACTCAGTAGTTTAATAGGGCCATGAGAAAGTCAGGGATCAGACTACTGCCTAGCAATGCCTTATCTAGATCTGAATAATGTTGTGCCTTGGGTCCAGGGCTGCTGTGGAAGGAACCACAGCAGAGCTCCAGCCAGAAGGGACTTCAGAGGGTATCAAACACAGCCTTCTTGTCCAAGCAGGGTCAGCACTAAGCTCAGACCGAGTTACTCAGAACTTTATCCAGCCAGGTCTTAAAAACTTCCAAGGAAGGAGACTGTGCAGTCTCTTGGGAAGCCTGCTCCAGCACTCAGCTATCCTCACAGTGAAGCAGTTTCTCCTTTCTAGTCTGAACCTCCCTCCCTTCAGTTGATACCTATTGTCTCTAATTCTCCTGTCACATGCTGGTGTAAAGAGCCTGGCTCTTTCTACTCTTTTTTTTCAGACCTTTGCATCACAGCATCCCAGCTTTGGAGAAAGAAAGTTAAACAGGATACTTCAAAACTCAACAATTTAAAGAAGTTTTCCTTGCTGCTTAAACCACCACATGCTTAAAAGCATTTTGCCACAGCTGAAGACCCTGCTTACATTCAAAATCAAGAGCAGCACTGAACATCTTTAGTGCAGATCAAGGGCAAGTGGCCATCCTCCTGTCTATTGGAAATTAGTGCATCTCACCCAAGGGAGTACACACTTTACCTCTGCAGGCAACCTTAACACTGGCAAGAGCTGGGAAGTGAGTTCCAGGGTGTCCCCAAACAGCCAAGGCTTGTCCTGGCAGAGCTGCAGGAAAGAGCCCAGCATGCACAGCTCCAAGTGAGCCACTAAAACACATCAGCAATATTGCTTTTTGTCACTACACAACAGAGAAGGAGCCTCCAGCAACACCAACTCAGTTGCCTCCTCCATCTCTGCTGAGGACACATCAGACTTCACAAGGAAGGCCTGAAGCTCCCTAAGGCACCTGCCTAAAGCTCCCAAAGATAATATCAGAGCAGCCTGGTCTCTATTTCTCACTCCACATGACTAACAGATTGCATGAAAAGACAAAGCCAGCCCTAGCGCGGCTGCAGGGGAATGTTTTTCCTTGGCAGAGTGAAAGGAGATGAAGTGGGTGTCACATTTTTCCATTAGATATTTGCTTGTCACCACAGCACAGAGCCAGATCACATACAGAAGACTGAAAGCCAGTTAGCAGCAGATGGCAGAAAAGAAAGAAAAAAAAAAAGAAAAAAAAGAGTAGTTCCTAGGACACAGCAAAGGCACAAAGAGGTCACTGGCTCTACGGAGGACATGGCAGCTATGGGGACAGCTCTAGCAATTCAGGTCTATCCCATTGAACTAGCCCTTCCTTATTTTCTCACATCACCTTCTCCAATTTCCCAGCTCACCCTCATGAAAGGGAGTGTGCCTTCTTTGATAGAGCATTTACATCCTTCCTGCACACATTTAGCACTGGTATAACTCAATTCAGCAACTCTCTTTTGTGCGGCCACAAGCTATGTTCGACAGCTTACAGAAAAGAGAAAAATCATAGTCCCTGCTACAAAGAGCTCAGCATCTCAGACTGAAGACAGCAGACACGATGCCCACCTTCGATACACCTTATTAAACCTGACCTTTTTTGACCTGTGTTCTTTACTGCCTATTACTTTCTTAAGTGAAGTGAAAGGGTAACATATATTTGCCATGCAAAGTGTGAGCTTCAGCCACGTTTATCTTTCACACACTGTTTCTGTCACTTTTACAAAAGACAAACAATTTAGCATCCAAGATAGCCTTCACTTTTCACTAACCAGCACTCAGAGGGGTGGCGATACTATCAACCAGATCCATCAGCTTTCTTTGAACCTCAAGATTGTTTGTTTCTCTGCTGCACTCTTCTCAAACAACCCTTTTCCTATTGATCTTTGAACAACTGCCTTCTCCAGGTAATCCTCTTTCTTTCCAGTGACGTCCAAATAATAGTCCACTGGTATCAAATAAACACACACAGACAGCAGGATTACATTCCCACTGCAGGTTCCTGTAGTCCAAAATGCAGTCCCACCACCCCTTCTCCAGCCAAATGTTCCTACCTGCCCTCTCATGTCAGCACCAGTACCTGGGCGGCTACAGGTTAAAATGTGTCAGGGAACTGATAATCCAGAAAGTTTATTTCTTGCAAGAAAGTAATTTTACAACTGAATGAGCTCCCCAGCAGCTGTCACAACAGCCTGCGGTTACATCCAGGTGCAGAACCGCACTGTCAGGTCTTGTCACCCAAAAAAAACCATAGCCAAAGGGCATCCAGATCACACTGATGTCTCATCTCCATAATTCAGAGAGAGATGAACAGAGAGCAACAACAGAAATTAATGTGCCCTCCTTGAAAAAACAGATGCAGAGATCCACTGTGAGAGAGCCCTTCACAGACTCCACGCAGAACCCATTGCCCTTCAGAAAAGGAAGCTGCTCTAGAAAAATCAGAGCAGTTAAATGGAGGACCTCATAAACTCAGAGCAGGCAGCCAATACAACCTGTGAAAAATACCAACAAACGCAGTTAGTCACCCTGTCTATCTTGGCAGAAACAATTGCTGAAACCTCACCCACAGAAAGATCCTTCTCCAAAAGGGAGACAGGCAACCCAAGACAGAGGAAACAGATGATGGATGTTTAAACCAAGTATTACAAAGTGACTGGGAAACAGCTTTTGGGAATGTGGGACAGGAGAAGTACAGACAGCACTGAAGGACAGTCTGATAACCAGTATTTGCACATAGCCCTAAAAAGCAGTAACTATCTGAAAGCTCAAAGCCAGCAAGATAACTTGCCCAGCCAGACCCAGAGGGCTACTTTCAAAGGACCATCTTTTCACTTTCAAAGCAACAACCAAGTAGGAGAGAGACTCTTTGTCAGGACATGTAGGGATAGGACAAGGGGTAATGGTTTTCAACTAGAAGAGGGGAAATTTAGATTGGATACTAGGAAGAAATTCTTTCCTGTGAAGGTGGCGAGGCACTGGAACAGGTTGCCCAGAGAAGTTATGGACACCCCATCCCTGAAGGTGTTTAAGGCCAGGCTGGATGGGGCTTTGAGCAACCTGCGCTAGTGGGAGGTGTCCCTGCCCATGGCAGGGGGGTTGGAACTCAATCTTTAAAGTCCCTTCCAACTCTAACCATTCTATGATTTTATGATCTCAGGGGTATCTTGGGAGTCAAGGCACTGAGAGAAAATGAGCCCATAGTGACACACAGCACTTTGGAAGGACAAGTAGCTAGTAAGAGCCAGCTCAAGCTAGGCACCTTAGTCTTTACTTGGAGCCCTGGATAGGTCTGCAGGCCCTGCAGAAGCAGTACCATGAAAGCCACGATGCTGACAAGATGTAAGCTCATGAGGCAGACATCCCCCTGCACCCACCCATAAAAAAGCTGAGCACATCCACTCCAGCTTAACTCTGAAAAAAAAGCTTATTAAGGGATGCCTACAAGCCCTTCAAGCCCGATGACACTGTCATGTGTCACCATAGCATGGTCCTGCCGTGCACAGTGCCTCCTAAGGTGCTGAGGCAAATTTTTTTCTGCAGCAGTTACTGCCCTCCCACATCCATCAGGCAGCTTAGCTTTGACAAGTGGTGGCATTGGTGACACACAGCAAGAAGCAGAGATAAACTAAGAAACAGTCAGAGCTAGTGGTACCAGTGGTCACAGGTCTCCTTGCTTTATTTTTGTATTTATTTTTATTTTGTCACAGCTGGCATCAAGATTATCTGATCTCACAACATACAAACAAAACGTGAAGGCAGACGTGCAAAAGAGGAGAAATAAGGTGCAAATGCTTCGCTGCAACTGAAGTCAGTGCATCAGAGAGCAAGAGGGACACAAAAAAGATCAAATCAAACTGCACATCCTCATCCAGGATCCACAGCTACTCAGAGAAGCTTCCTTCACAGATGCAGATGATCCCAAAAAACAAGACTGCTTTAATAAAAAACTGGTGACACTCTCTCCACCTCCCTGCCCCCTAGAATACTGGAAACTAACTTAACCCTCCGGCTATGAAAACCTCCACAGAAGGGATTTTTCACAGTGTGAACAAAGACCTGCAAAGAGCACAAGTTTTCCCCCATCGCTGTAGATAAGTTCAACAACTCCAGACACAGGAAAACTCTGTCTGCTAACAACGTGAATGAAATTCCTTTACCCCAGCTATCGCGCAGGACCTGCTCTGCGCTTAATGACTGGCTTCCCAAAGTAAGGAAACATTTGCAGAGGACAACGCAGATCAGTCACGTCCATCAGGAAAAAAAAACAATAAAGATAGTTTTGTACATTATAACGCTGGCTCATTCTTATCTACCATGCTTCAAAGTCAGTCTCAGGACAGACTAATATTTTTTTCCAGCTCCCCTCCTCAGTGCGGATCAAGCACTTCACTATACAGTTACAGCCAGTCCAAATGAAACCAGCCAGCAACTCAATACCCTTATTTTTCTATTTTTAACTGTCAGAAAATGGAAGGGTAAAGTTTCAAAGTATCCCACTCATGTTTATCTCAGCTTTTAGAGGATCCTTAGATTATTTAGAGTACCCGACTCGTCCCTTGACAAACAGGAATCGTTTTCTTACTTAAACTTAGGAAGAAAACGAGGTGTGGGGGGGAAATGCCTTTCAGTGCAAGGCAATGAATACAACTAACTGCTATTCAGCAGCTGTGATCCCAATTTTACTCTAGTTTTTTTTTTTTATATTGGAAAGTAATTCTCAAAATTTTAACACTATTTCTTTGTACAACATCTGTATGCAACTTTTTTTAAAAAAAATCTCACTCTCACATTTCCCCTCTTTGCTGCAGGATTTTGGCAAAATCCTTGAAAGTACAGAGTGTACAAATATTTAACCTAGAGTTAGCTGTCTGGTCCTCTGTATACAGGTGTACAGAGAAGAAAGAAGGAGAGATATCAGATTTCTTGTTAACAGCCAACAGGTCAAAACCCACTTGGAAATATATGAAGAACCTTCCCTCTCACCAAAATAAACAAATAAAATTAAGAAAAAAAAAAAAAAAGGACCAAACAACACTGACACCAGATTTTAAAGCTACATGCAGCCACCACAAAATAAGCTACAGCCAGCTCCACATCCACACATGCTGTGGAAACTGCCACTTTTAATTAAATAGATTGTAAAAATGAAGCACTGTTGTCCATTTACATTAACTACTGACACTGCCATATACTCCAAAAACCAGAGGCAATCCCTGGCAGCTCATTCAGAGGCAAGATTTCTGCAGAAGTCATTAGAAGGCAAAATAACAGCGACCATCATTTTTGTGGCAGAGGAAATGAATCATAGCAAGCTCCCAGCGAGGTTGAGAGGTTTGTTATGGGTAATTTTTATCTGAGGGAACAAAGCTGGCTCAAAGTTTCACCAGGTCATCTTAGATGACCATGACAACCCTGAACACTAACCTTCAAGGGCAGATGTCTTTGGTTTTGCTCTCCCAGGGAGACTACAATTTGGTTGCCAAGGTCGGGGATGCCTCCTCTGCTCACGCCAACCTAAGCTGCACCCATATTACAGGGCTGAGCTGCGCACAGCATCACCAGTGACACGACAACAGGCTTGCTGAGCTCAGACACTGCTCAGTGGCAGCATAAATGCAGGCTGTGCAGAGAGTGTACTGAGAGCAGCCCTGAGGAGAGAAGAATCTGGGGGTGTTGGTTCATGAGAAGATCAACATGAGCCGGCAGTATGCACTCACAGCCCACAAAGCCAACCACATCCTGGGCTGCTTCAAAAGAAACACAGCCAGCAGGTCAAGGGAGAGGATTCTGCCCCTCAGCTCTGCTCTCGTGAGATCCCACCTGGAGTATTTCATTCAGCTCTGGGGCCCCCAGCATAAGGACATAAACACGTTGGAGCAAGTCCAGAGGAGGGCCAGGAAGACGATTGGAGGGCTGGAGCACTTCCCCTGTGAACGTAGGTTGTGAAAGTTGGGGTTGCTCAGCCTGGAGGATAGAAGGCTCTGGGGAGACCTTATAGTGGCCTTTCAGTATCTGAAGGGGGCTTAGAGGAAAGATTGGGTGGGACTCCTTTTTCAGAGAGTATAGCAACAGGACAAGGGGTAACAGATTTAAACTGAAAGAGGAAAGATTTAGATTAGATATTAGGAAAAAATTCTTGCCTGTGAGGGTGGTGAGACACTGAAACAGGCTGCCCAGAGAAGTTGTGGATGCCCCATCACTGGAAGCGTTCAAGGCCAGGCTGGATGGGGCTTTGAGCAACCTGGTCTAGTGGAAGATGTCCCTGCCCAGGGCAGGGGGGTGGAACTAGATGAAATTAAGGTCCCTCCCAACTCTAATCATTTTTATGATTCTGTGATATGTGGTATTTAAGGCACTTCAATTTTTTCCTAAAAGCTTCAATTTCAGTAGTCAGGTTCTTTAAAGAACAAGTTGGGCTACTTAGCACCTGACACACACTTCCAGGTAACCACTCATCATCAAGACACTCAGGATGTGACATTTGGGAATTAGACATAAATATTTAAGCCAGCCGCTATACCTATGTACCAGCAGGACAGGTGCAGTTCTACATCTGCCATGCCAAGACCACAGTCATACTTACATTCACCTGCATTTTGCTACCATCTGGAAGCAGCAGCCAGCAGCTAATGTGTTAAAATAACCATGAAAATAAGGGTAAAAAAACAAAGACTACCTCCTCAGTATTAAATAAGGAGCTTTTAAGTGCCAAAGGCTCTCAAGAAACATGTGCCTTTCAGCTGCCTTCCAGCAAAGGGATAGGTAGTTGCCATTTCCCAGCATGTCTGCCAACAGACTTTGCCATCTGCATCAGTTTTGGCATTTGTCACTGAAGATGCCATCCCAGCTAGGCCCACAGAACAACTCCAGCAGAGACCGCTTCAAGCCCAGCTGTGTTGGAGGAAGTAAGAGCAGCAGCAAGAAGGTGAAGAGTCTGCAACCTGGCCATGCTTCTGCTCCCTTTGGGTGGTGGCAGGCTTTGCGCTTCCTTTCTGCTTGATTGCCAGGAAAAAGAAAAAGCATATAGTAATAGTAGTAATAATACCTTGCACGATGCCAATGCACGGTATTAGCCACACACACTCATAACAAGCTCCAGGGCATATGAATATTATACATGCAGACATGTCACATGACACAAACACACCTCTGGGAAACCCTTCTGCCTTTTCTTAGCTGGGAAACTAAGCCACTCTGGAAAAAGAGCTGCTATAAAGCTATCTGGCATCCAGGTGACTACTATAAACCGTGAAGACTCTAGTGAGCCACCTCAAGGACTGCTGCCTACCAACATCAGAGCTGAGCTCCTCAAGGTCCCAGTTTCTCCCGATGACATCACCAACAGCACCAGCGGAGCAAGGGTACCGTTCCTCACACTGCTCCAGGCACTGGTGAAATCATCAGCTGTTAAAGAGAAATGTAAATCCCCAGGAGGCTGGATTTCAGCCCTGGTAATTAAGGCAGGCTGGAAAAGTTTAAAATAGGTCAAGTTTTTAAGTGTATGCATACTTTTATACTTGTCTAGTAGTTTCAAATCAACCAGATGCACTAATAGCCTTTATGGTCATAAAAAGGTTAAATTTTAACTTAAAATACACAAAAGGCAGCTGGCACAGAATTTTCACCCTTGCCCATCTGTACACATGGGTCCAACTGATGAAGGACATGAATCCTTCTTCCTGCTTGTGATATTTTCCTCCTCCTTGACAGTCCAGCTCCCGCTCCTAGGGCTGAGTGACTACCCCAGGAACCTTTCCCAAGCCCACTCAGAAGTTTTCCTGAATGCAGACTCGCATACCCAGCTATGGGACACCTCGGTAGCGTGCAGAGACCAGAAGATGCTATAGCGCATGTCTTCCTCAACCATGAGAATGACAGCACTGGTGGTGAGCACTCATGCAGAAGAGGTGTAGGAGGGTCTCATCACCTTGATCTTTTTAGAAACACCCTGCAGTAAGTTTACAGACTCAGCAAAACCACATG
This sequence comes from Pedionomus torquatus, assembly GCA_013398155.1. Lineage (NCBI taxonomy): Eukaryota > Metazoa > Chordata > Aves > Charadriiformes > Pedionomidae > Pedionomus > Pedionomus torquatus. Next base: position 18,613 of record VZRU01009536.1, on the reverse strand, counting down.
GGTCAAACCAGTCCTCTCAGATGAAAAGCATAAGCCATGAGAACAACAAATGTTTCATCCAGAAGGGTTTTTTCTTGTTTGTTTGTTTTGCTTTTAAAAATGATACTATGAAGCTTTGGCCAGGGGTAAATAGAGAACTTGTGTTTCATTATATTCATGCTTAAGCACAGTATTTTTCTCCACACAGCAGGACACACTTTGCAGAAGAAAAAGTTCAACCGGCAGAAACAATTCTCTGGGCAGGCATTATTTCAGAAAATTTTCCCTTCTTTTCCTTTAAAGATCCTAATACCTCACTACACCTACTTTATCCACAGCATTTTGTTACTTCTACATTTTTATTTTTTTACTGACAGCTTCTTTCAGAAGAATTCCAGAAAAAAACAAAAGAGTTAAATTGATTTCACACTTTTTCTTTGATTTTAAGGTGGTCTAAAGAAGTCTTAAAATCCTAAAATAAAAGGAAAAAAAACCAAAACAAAACAAACAAACAAACAAAAAAAAAAACAAACAAA
>VZRU01009536.1:0-10370 GCA_013398155.1 Pedionomus torquatus | reverse complement strand
TAACTGCCCACACTAAAGATCTCCTGCAAAGATGAGTTATTTTAAGTTATTGTGAAACAAGTCAGTCCAGTATATGCCCTCAGCAGCACAGGAGACATTTAAAGCCAAATTACTAGCGCCTGAATTGCTACCTGCCCCTTTGGCAAGCCCGACCGGAGGTACAATCTTCTTGCGTCCTGGCACTGTCAACGCAGTTACATGGTGCCAGTCCACAGATGCAGATTACAAAACTTGTAAAGGTCAGTTCCTTATCCAGAAGCCCCTGTGTTTTGATTGGATGTATTCTTATTTTTGAAGCTTTTGTGACCTCGTGATAATCCATCTAACAAAAGGCTCTCCATCACTCTGTTGGCTGACATTAGATCCTTCTAAAATTACAGCTGCGACTAGAGAATTTCTTTGTGCTGGGGCACTAAATTAATCTTTTGCCCATGTAAGAAGCCTAGAGGGAAAGCCATGTTTGCCTTGTAAGCCAACAAAATTTTGTAAGCCTACAGGAGAGTTGGAGAGGGACTCTTTGTCAGGAAGTGTACTGACAGGACAAGGGATAACAGTTTTAAATTGGAAGGGGGAGATTTAGATTATATATTAGGAAAAAATTCTTTCCTGTGAGGGTGGTGAGGCACTGGAACAGGTTGCCCAGAGAAGCTGTGGATACCCCATCCCTGGAAGAGTTCAAGGCCAGGCTGGATGGGGCTTTGAGAAACCTGGTCTGGTGGGAGGTGTCCCTGCCCATGGCAGGGGAGTTGGAACTCGATGATCTTTAAGGTCCCCTCCAACTCTAACCATTCTATGATTCTAGGAAAATAAAAGCCACTTTAAAGAAGAAGGAAGGAGACAACTGCATGACTGCAACTTCATTTGCTGAACATGCTGAGGACCAGGGTCTCATAAGGACTGGTATTTGACCGAGAGGGCTGGGCTGAACACATCCTAACACATTTCTCAGGAAGAAATATTTAGGAAACAAGTTGCACAATACATATGTCTGTTATTCCCCTTGGGTAAAGTGCTGATGGGAAATTAGGCACCCTGAGTAAGAGCGTGCTGCTTTTCCCAAGGGCATCTACTCTTCCTGCATCATGTAAAATTGTGCTTCTCTCTCCTCTGCACTTCCCCAGAGGCTGCTGTTGCAGTACATAGCGCTGCTGAGTATTCATAAGCATCTTGGAAGATTTCTTTGGCCACTGAAATATTTTGGGACAGACTATCAATTTCTGGGGCCATTCAGCAATATAAAGCCCCATATTGGCAACTAGTGACTTGTATCCTGAACTGGCATCCTGCCCAGTTCCTGCTCTATTATTAAAATTAGCATTCAAGGCTGCATCTCATTTTTGAGCTTCAACATTCCAAAAACAAATCCCTGAGACTTCCTACGGAAATATGACCAATTTACCCTGCATGGTGGCAACTAACAGTATATAGACCACACGGAAGTTTTTGTGCTTCAGAACCGGTTCTTCATGGGAAAAGAAATCTGTAGTAGCAAGTTTCTGCTAAAAATTGGCAGCATGTACAGGGTACCAAAAGCAAAGAGTCAAAAGCAGGAGAAATTAATCCTTTCCAGAGAATATTAATTATTCAGTGTCCTGATACAACACATGGGATAGCAATCTAATGTGTCATGTGTTGCTGCTCACAAACTACACCAGAAATCAGGCACTGTGGAAAACACCACAAAACCAGCAAGAACATTATACAGACACAACTATCCTAACTTTTTCCCACATTGCTTGGAGACTTTTAAATGGTAGATTTTGATGAAAATTAAGGCTCTTTTTCCGTATTTCATAACCCTCCTTTTAAAGCAGCTTTAGTAGTGTTTTTAAGTTCCAACTCATCTAATTCTGAGAGCATTTTGATTTCTCCTTTTGCGTAGGACCACTTCCTCACAAGAGACTTCTGAACTGGATTTGAACTCACTCTGCCACACAGCAGGACAGTGCAAAAATTGATCGACAATCTAGAAGAAGATAAAAAGGTGGAGGGTTACTGTCTGCAGAGGTAGGGCAGAGGGGAGAGGAGAACTCAGCTTTCTTTTACTGAGCATTCTGCGGCCCTTCTGCAAAGAGTAGAAAGCCCACGCAGAAGAAACATACAGAAAACCCACACAGAAAACTAAGCTAGTCAGGACAGAGGAGGCTGTTAAGGCAAAGCTCCAAGCAAACATCACTTATTTTAAACATCAAAGCAAAAAGCTAACGATAATACAAGCTTAATAAGTCACAGAAAACTTGGCAAAGGAAAGGTGCTCTCTTTTCCGTGCAGATCCGGGTTACAGAAGCCTCAACTCCTGTGACTGCATCATTACTCAGTTCTCGATAGGGTCAGTTGCACAAAGGCTCATTAAATATTTACAGGTGACATTTTTCTGACTTGTGACAACCAGGATCAAGATAACCATCCGTTTTCTACAGCCATTCTGTTCAAATAACTTTGAAAAGTCAACCAGCAAGAAAAGAACAAATAGCAACAGAGCGTACAGTGTAACAATTGCAAGGTTTCTGACCAGCTACAAATGAAAAAAATCTTACCCCTTGAAAGCCATAGAAAATGGCCATAGTTAGAGGTTCCTTCAACAAAATTAGCACCCATTAAATAATACAGGGCAAAAACTTCAGGACTAAGAACACAAAGAATGACCAAGCAATCAATTTCTAACCACAGTAGCTGCTTGTTTTGAAATTGCAAAGCGTGGTAATGAGCTGGCTTTTTAATCTGGGACATTAAACAACAAGCAAAAGAAAGAAACCTCATGCACACTAGCACACATTTCCCACAACAGGATTTCTCCCTAGGAACCATGTGAAAGTTTGTGCTGACTGCTGTTAGTACCTGTTAATGCGCTAAACAAAGCAAATTTCTGTGTAAATGAGATCTAAACTGCACTTCTGTGTGGAGAAGCTCTTCATCACCAAGATACAACAGCCACCAAGTCTTAATTTGTACGTACAGACGTGCTTAACTACTCGGCAAAAAGGCTTCCACCACAGAAATTTCAGAGTTAAAAATAGAAGGTGTGCTTGAGAACAGTGAAGTTTTCTACCCACAGTCCTGGCATTTTGTTCCTTTTCTGACATGAATACTCATGAAAGAAGTGGGATTGCTGGTACTGGAGACAGCCTACTACTAAAACCACATAACTGGCATGCTGACAGAAACACAAGTTCCCTTTACCAGAATATTCTTGCCTCCTGTACCCCAGGGACTTCTCAAAGCACAAATTCAGCTTTCTTGCCTTTGCAATTCACGGCCTCCATGCACAGCCTTTTACCTCCCACAGGCACTTCTAGTCTTCACAGCAGAGCTGGGAAAAGGCTCAAATATCTACCCCTTTCATGCAGGCCACCGAGCAGTCACCAGGAGCCAAGTCCTTTGGCTAGGTTAGAACCCAAGCCAGGTACCTGCTGGTAAAAAGGTCTAAGTAATTCTATACTAGTCCAAGCCTTCAGTCATTCTTAATTCACCCTGTTACTCTGTCCACAGAAATTATGAATCATGAAAGAGAAACAAAAGAAGATGCTCCAGCCAAAGAAATCAAGTCCCACCACTGAAATATCCCTCTCGTGACCCTCCACATTATGTGAGGTTGGGTTCCCAACCCAATATCACTCTCGTGACCCTCCACATTATGTGAGGTTGGGTTCCCAACCCAATATCACTCTCGTGACCCTCCACATTATGTGAGGTTGGGTTCCCAAATACAGGTCATACTTCAACTGAAGTTGAAAATGTTCTTCACCAGGTGACACAGGCATAATGCCTGTTGTGTCTTCCTCAAGCCAGTGTACTACAGCCACAGAAACAACACAGAAGAGGGCTTCCTACACTTTACACCAGACCGACAGAAGTAACTGAGTGGTACTGAGCTGCACTGCAGACCAGAATAGCTCCATCTCAGGGCTGTTAAGAAATGCTCCAAATACTTAGTTAAAACTTTCTGCCATTTTAAAAAGAAATCATCTCTATTTTTTCTCTCTTCCAATCTGTCTCCATAAACACATGAAGTAAATTCCTTGTTAAGGTCAAACACTTCTAAACATCTCAGTTGATGCAAGCAACCAGGGTTTGCCTAATCCAGTTTACACAAGAGGTTAACACAGACAAGCAAAAGCTGCATGCCATTTACTAAGGGGCAGCCTGGGAAAAAAACTCATTGCCTAGTTATAAACAAGGTACCACTGTATTTAACTCAGTAGATACCACTTCGCTTCTTTAACATTCCCTTGCAGAGCAGGGAACCCCAACCCAGATGCTTTCGGAATGCCAATTTTCTCATAACAACACTTGCTTTTCTCATAACAAAAATCACTTGGTTATAGATTAACTTTGCACCGTAGCAGCAAAGCAGACATTAGAGGTGAACGTACAGCACGCTTTTGCCACTGGTTATTTTTGCAGTAACTACCTCCGTTGTTAATGCAGAATCATTTGTGAAAATCTACCCTAACACAAAATTGCGATGAGCGCTCAAGATACTGCACCACTTTTGAAAGAGTACGTTCTCAAAGTAGATGTGTTGTCTTTATAGCCGGTCAGTCTTTAAAAGCATACCAGCAACTTTAAATAGAACAACCGGAAAAGCAAGAAAAAGTTGAAAGTTCTTGAGCAAATATTTTCTTTGCTGGCACCTGATCCTGTACCTTGTGCTAGCTCAGCTCAGTTCTGTCCCCAGCCTGAGCCAGGGGCAGAGATTGCCACAAGCCATTCAGCAGCCACTGGTAGGACATACACAGTGGTAAAGGGAACCATTGCTGCCACTTCTACTCTGAGTTTGGAGCCGACAGCCGGTTCTCAAGCTCCAAAGCAGACACAGTCACAAGCCACGCTGAGCTCCAGCGCTGTAGCAGAGTGCAGAAAAAGGAGGAAGGAGAGAACAGAGGCTTAGCACGTTCACTCGAGGCCTCCTAGATATGCAGAAAGCTTAACACAAATCCCAGCTTTCAGCTAACAGGAAACACTTTGCGTGGACCAAACATCAACTGTATTTGGATTGCGACTACAGAAATGCACCATCACAACTTCTCCCAGCAGTACAACAGGCTCATATTGAACAGGAAGGAATTAGGGGAATTAAAGTCAGATCTTCCTGTTTAAAAAAGTTACCACAATCTGCCACAGATAACCCATTTAAGTAGACAAGTATTTCCCACACATCTAACATGGCAGTATGGCAGTGACAGGGGCACTAGTTACTGCTACTTAAAGCATTAACTTCAACAAGCAATAAATGCTGAACTGAAAGGATTGAAGTTTTTGTTAGTACTGACAATACTTATTGAGAGAAGAATAAAGAAGATCACAATTTTGTAGGCAGAAGAGCTGCAAAAACTATAAGCATGCTCTGCACACTGGGCTTAGAGAGAGATGAGATAGAAAATCCCACCAGCTTTGAAGGCAAGAAGGTGTCATCTCCAGTGTTTTTCTTTCCCTGTTCACATCACGCTGTATTACAATTTCACCACTTTGTATAATAAAATGAAACACCTCTGTCGTGCAATTTTTTCCTTGCAATACTGATAATTCTCAGTCTTTCTGACAATAAAACAAAGTTAAACAAAAAAACACTCCCGCATTAACTGATAATCCTGAATCAGGAATGTTTTTCACACTCGGCTGCTGGTCTCTCAAAAGGAAGAGCAAAGGCAGTCGTTCCTCCAGCTCCTCCTGATGGCAAATGACAGACACAGCACCCTGACAGGGTGCCGGGATGAGAATGTTGATGTCATCACGAGAGTCACCATATGTCAAATGCCACACTAATGAAGAAAGATCTAAGCACATGAGCTAAACGGGGTTTGGAGACGGCAGCACCTGACTTGATCAAATTCTACGAGTGGAGGGGCAAACCCAGGTGCATGGAAGCCCTTCTCCTGGTCTGCAACAGAGAAACTTAAAGCCGAGCCCAAATTGAGGCCAATAGCTCTGCTTTAAACTTACTGCCTAATTGACTTTGTTAAAGAAAAATGGGGAATGAAACCTATAGAAGAGAGGAAGGATGCTAACAGTGAGGGGTGATTACAGTGCTGGGCCCCGCGAGACAGAAGAGAGACTGTTAAGGCAGCCAAGGATGTAAGGTTTGAAAATGGGTAAAGAAGCAAAAGGTGACTTCCATCCATGCATTCATTAGCTCAAGAGTTAATACAGCTGCCCGGGTTATCTTTTCTCTTATGAGAACAAAAAAAGAAATCCAAACAATGATGAACAGAGAGAAAGCACACAGGAAAACGAAACAAAATACACACAGATACCCTACAGGTATCAAACATTTTATTTATTTTAAAGAAACTACAGCAATATACATGATTACAGAATTATGAAGCACTGTAAAACGAAAGGAATGAAATGGCCTGGGATCCAAGTGCTAACAACTTCACACCCTGTCCTTCGCACCACCATCACTCAGAAAAATTACATTATCTGAAAAGAAATAAAGAAAGTTTAATCTTCAAAACTTTTTGCCCTGTTGCAAGCCTGCACACCCACAAAGACAAGCTATTTGTGTTAAAATAATAATTCATAAAAGTGGCCGATACATAGTTCTTGCTCAATCTCCCCAGACAGCTGACAATTGCAGGTGACTGTCAGCTATGAAACAAATGTGCTAAACCTGATGTAAAACTGCTGAACAGTCAACGACAGCAGAAACATTTTAAAACAATGGTTTGATTCTTTGACTATTATCTCCCTCAGTCACAGCTTATTTCCTTTCCACCATTTGCAGTATGCGCATCAGCCTATGGCACTATAGGAAGCCTGTATTTCATCAAGCCTCAGTAATTTCTAAAGCATCTTGAGGCTGGAGATTCTGAACACAAAGAAGAACCCATTAGGATAAATACTAATTAAAAAAAGATACTTGCTTCTCCCCTCCAGCTATTTATAAACAGCAACCTACAGCACTGCTGGCTGCACTGCTCATGTGGAAGTTTGATTATTATTCTTTTAAAGAGGCTGTAAGATACAAATATCCAGAATTGTGATTGGGTTTGGTTTTTTCCATCCCCTCTGGTCCAGTTTTTTTAGATATGCTTGTGTAACAGAAATGTTTGCTCTACTACCCTATTATTTTAGCTCTCCTTTAAAAGCCACAAGATAGTGGCTCTACCCACACTAAAAACGTAGAATGCTCACACTATTTAAAGGCTCAAGAAAAGAGTTGATTTTGCCAGTTCTCTTCTTCAGTGTGTCTACCCAAGGGACAAGTTTACTCCCTGTCTGTTCTGTGCTCTTTTTACCATGACTGGCTACCAGGCTGAGGTCTCTCTCCATCCAGTTATCCCCACATAAAACACCTTTCACAAACACAGGACCTTTAAGTTGGTAAAGCCTCCAATCCTAAACAGGAAGAAAGTTCCTGCCAAACCAAGACAAAACTGCTGCTAAAACTCTACTTAGCTTAGAAAAGGATTCTGACTGACCTGCAGCGCTACATATCAGTGTTCTCAAAACACAGAGTTAACTACCGGCTGCACCAACTGGTTTGTGTGAGCAAACCGTGCAATCGTTTGCAACTACGTGCTCTCATTTTCTGTGTCTCCGTGAGCAGTGCCAGAGGACATCTAGTGGTACAGCCTATTCGCTCTCTCAAAATCCCCAAGCACGGATACTGAGGATGAAGACAACCCAAGCTCTATTTCAAAGGTCCTCCACCCCCTCTCCATGTTAAAAGAGCAAGGTTGGCCTCGGTATGGTGCTCCTTACCTGCTATAATTGTTGTGGCCTGCCGCCTCACATTGTTTTTATCTGTATATTCACCGTAGTCTATCTTCCCTTCAACATAGATTCGAGAACTGCAAAAATGAACAATTTGGTTCTGGTCAGCCAACTGTGCTGCTGTTTTCTCCTGACTCTGAATACACAGGCTTTTGCCTCATTTGTTTGTAGCATGTCTACTAACTAATTTTATGGCACTTCCATCTCAGTACAGCTCCCGGTCACCATAATTATTACATCAAGCAGTTATTGAGGCCTTAAATCCTCGAGCACATTTGTTACTCACCCCTTCTTCACATACTGATATGTGACATCCCTGAGGCCCGGTCTGAAGACGGAGATCCTGTGCCACGTTGTCTTCTGACTGATATCGCCTGAAATACATAAAAATACTAAGTTGTATGCCAAATCCTTTCTTTCGATGCAAGCCTCAGAAATTAGTTTCAACACGTTGGTGTTCACAAATTATGAATAGGACACCGCTTGTTGCAGACTCACCTCCCTGGTTTAGCTCACTGTCCCCTGTTCGCCACATCTCATTGGTTGCAAGAGAAAATATGGTAACGGGGTTTTTTCCCTCCACCTGCCTCATGACAGGGTCCTGTCCAACCCGACCAAGTAACTGAACACGATTCATGGCTGAAAGGCAAGAGGGGAAACGCATACACAAGTGAAGCTATGATTATGATGTTTCTAATCACAGCGAGTCATAAGGTGGTAGCTTTTTCATTTTCTCAACAATGACTTTCTGCACCTCCTGACAGCTTTTCTAGCTCTTGTAACCTTTGGTTTATTCAGGCCCTGCAGATGGTTGACAGAGCCTGTGCTATTGTTACCACTGCATTCCGATTATGCTCATTTAAAAAGCTAAAGGTTCTTTATTCTTCCTATTCCCTTGTCACCATTTGTCACAGACACCCATATGTCACTTGAGACTATTGTGCATTTACCAATCTTGACTTTTATTTTTTCATTATGATAAAACCACAGCACTGCGTTGCCTTGTCCTTAAAACAATACCTCTATAACAACAAAGTTGTGTTATTACACACCATCTTCTGAATCAGAGGGTCTCTTCTTTTTTTTTTTTTTTGTTTCCTAACACAGGTTCCCAGTCTAGGTGGAAACCATTTATTCCTTCTCCTTGTTGAAGGACAACTGGAGGAGTTTGGGGAAGCATCGCTTTGCACAATGGGCACATGAACTGAATGGTAAAGTGTGCAACTGGAACAGATCATGCTGGGGCAGCAACAGCACCCAAACAAGTCCCACAGGTGCATGGGAGTCTGAGAAACAAGCACATGAAACACCTAAAATGCAGACATTAGAAAACACCAGAACAGCAAACACGATTCACTGTCGTTGATCAGGCACAACTACCTGCATTTTACAGGTTGTACTCCACGTTGGGGCTTTTTTCTTTTCCCCCTAAGGGCTGCCTGACTTGACAAAGACCAGATAGGAAACTACTCAAGAGTCTGTTTGAAACGACACGTTCTTAGTTATTGCATTCAGGAGCTACCATTCCCATCCGCTGCTCTCCTGGTATACTTCAGCCACTCCAAAACCAAGAGAAAACCCGCAAAGAGTAACAAAAACTTCGTCTCGGGAGCTACTTACATCTTTCCAGTACCAATGAGGTGACCGTATCAGACTCATGTCTTACAAACTGGCGAAGCACCTGAGGAACAGACAGGTGTTAGTTTCCTTTACACCTCGTTTTCTGATAACTTACTGAGACCTTGCAAGTACCTTCTTTTCCACTGACTTATGGGGGGACTGAGGAAAGAAATCTGTCCAGCTAAATGAAACCAATAGGATTATTCAAATAATATTTGGTTAAAGTGGGATTAAAAAGTTGCCAAGGGAAAAGCATGGTCTGAAGATACATTTCCAGCAATTATTTTTGGGACACGCAGTAACTACTGTTTTTCTGTAGTATGTAAAAGGAGGGGGGCGGGGTTTGAAGCAGAGGGGTTTAGTTAGTTGGGCTTTGGTTTTTAGAAACAAACATAGTTTTGGTAGTTTCATCAACTTTCTGCTTCACTTCAGAGATTAACAAGACGTGCCCAAAACATACATCTATCCACTACCACGAGAAAGATGTTGCAGCGATAACCCCTGGTTCCCAAGCAAAGCGCATATCAAGGCCACAGAACCCTGAGGGCTGCAGCTGAACACAAGCCAGAAAAAAACAAAAGAAACTGACTTGATGCTGACAAATACTGTGTCCCGAAAGAAAGGAGGAGAAAAGCAAAAACCAAGAGAACACCTTGGGTGCTCATCACCCATAACAAGTAGCTGCAAAACTTAAAGGAAGGCGGGACTGACAGTCCTGGGTTGAACAGAGGAGCTAAACCAGAGGCAACTGCAACTGGGAAACCGAAAGCTCTTTGCCATGCCTGGGTGGTTCACTGACACACACGCACATGGCCCGAGATTCATTCCATGCACAGAACGCCCTTTCTTTCAGCAGCGAAGGTGCAACACTTTTTCTCTTGTAGAGTACAAGAGCAAACAGAAATTCCTTCTTTCCTACATGGGTTCTGCCACGTGTTTTTTGAAAAATAGCATAAATAACACCCATGACCCCGACCAAAACAACTGATTGGTTTTTTATTTTTTTTTGACCCGACACGAACAACTAATTC
>VZRU01009535.1:190602-201262 GCA_013398155.1 Pedionomus torquatus | reverse complement strand
CCGACAGCCCTGTGTGTGGGATGGACACGGGGAGGTCTATCTGTGGTGAGAAATTAGCGGCCCCTGCCCCCCCGGCAGCCCCCCCGATGCCCCAGGGGGTTCCCCCCTCTCACGTTGGCACAACTCGCGGTGCCCCGTGAGCCTGGGACACTGCAGGGCTCTACACTGGGCCTGAAGTGGCCAGAGGACTTGAGCCAGGTGTGGGATTGAGTGGCATTTGGCCACTTCAGCTGCAGAGAACTGTTTGAGCCCCCCCCCGCTGTTGGTGGGGCTGTTAAGGATGTGCCGGTTGGGTATTTCCGAGCCACGGCTGTGCCTGCAGCCTGGGCAGGTGGCATTTCGGTACAAAGGACACACAGCAAGACGGACAATCATGTTGTGGTTGATGTTGTGATAGGGTTATGTATGGATAATGTTACGGTTTTGGAAACGCTGCCCACAGTAATTTCTTAAGTAGCTTCAAAGTGGAAAAAATGTAGGTGGTACTTAGGGAAAAACAAGATGTGCACCAAAAGAAAAGAGAGACCAATTATTAACCGGCAGATGTGGGGACAGCACACTGCCCGAGAGCGGTGCTGCCGGCGCAGCTCATTCTTGGCTCATCACGAAGGCTTTTGTAAACTCTCTGACCCGCCAGGCGTTCTCGGTAGCTCGGCACTGGATGCTGGCTGTGGTGCGAGCGCTTGCGTGGCTGGACGGCAGCTTATTGCCATCTAGACCCTGCACAGCTGAGCTGCTGCACGGAGGATGCTGCTGCCAGGCGCTGCCCGGGCTGGGGGGCAAGAATCCCTGGGGCCTCGCGAGCGGTATTCCCAAGTGCTGGCTCCTCGGGATTCTCCGGGAGAGGCACAAACCCCTTTCCTTCCCACAAATGGCTTCAGAGCATGTTTATTCGGGAATTTCTGTTTTTCGGAGTTTTCATTTGTATGACTAGCTGGTGCCTCCGCTGGAGCACGCTCCCCCTCAGCCCGATGCTCCTTCTGTGGGGACCAATTAACTAGGAAATTGTTTTCTTCAAAGAGCCAGTAATTTTAATTACCAGTAAAATTATTTGCAGGCAGTTGGCCTTGTAAAGAGTTTTCTAAGCTGTAAGAGTTTTGCCTTCAAAAGCTTTCTGGTACTTTTTTCCGGTTGTTTCTGCATGCCCAGGTCTGGCAGGTCCCGGGAAGGCGGGGGGATGTGTGCGGCTGCGGTGCCCGCCGGGGTGTCTGTGCTGCCCGGGGCGGGCACTGCCTGCTCTGCGGGGGCAGCTGCTGCCTTAGCGGAGTCCGTGGGGTTGTTTCCAGCACTGGGAGAAGGCAATAGTGCAGAGGAAGTTGAAAGGAAAAATTCCCGTTGAAAAGGGAACTCGGTGCTGGAGCCGGCATTTCAGGAATGGCAGTGGCTCCCGTCTGTGCTGTGCCCCGCACAAAAACCAGGGAGTGGGCTCTAGCCCCTGCCCAGCCCTCCCTCAGGTGGTCCCCACCTCTGCCTCCGTGGTTCTGCCATAACAATGTCTGGTCAATGAGGCAGGGAGGGGGTGTTCATCCGTGCCCCAGACTCTCCTTCCCCCGGCTGCTCCACATCTCCCCGCACGCACCCTGTGGCGTCGCTTTTGCTGCCAGAGCTGAGCACGGGGTGCGGGTNGTGGGACTGGATGGGCTTTGGGGGTCCCTTCCAGCCTGGATGGTTCTGTGATTCTAAGGCTGTGCTGGACCCGGGGTGCGAGCCGCCCATCGCAGCCGTGGGCAGCAGCCAACTGCGGTTCGTTCCTCCCTCCCACAGTGATTTCTCCCCATGGGCAGGATCCTGATCTTAGTGAGGTTTATGTTCTGCTCTGCTGTGGTTTTGCTGTTGAAAATGCAACTTTTCACTGTGTTGTCCTATTTGTGACACAATTCTGCACATTTTCCTTCTGGTTTACAGTGTGTTTTGGAGTACCTGTGTTGCTTTTTGTAAGTAAATGTCTGAGGGAAAGCTCACTCCTTGGGAAAAATGATCACGCAAACCAACAGGAGGAAGAGGATAAGAAGACACAGCTGTCTGGGACAGCACAACTACGATGGGCACCCAAGTACCTCTTTATTCTCAGGCAGCAGGGAAGCATCCAAGGATCGGGGCTGTGAGGAGCTGCAGCCGTGGGCTGTCTCGGGGCGCTGCGTGAGCCCGGGGTGTAGAAAGTGAGACACGGGACGTGTCTGGGGCTGCGGAGAGCTCAGAAAGGAAGGCAGAGCTGGCTCCGATGCCGGGAGCGGGAGCAGAGTCACCTCTGTGGTGGTGGAGAGGGACAGGCTCCTCCTCTTCTCCATGGGGCTAGGGCTGGTACCCGCGCCTCAGTGCAGCCCAAGGTAAGAGCAGCTCATCCTGGGGCTCTGAAACTCGGACAGACGCACTTTTCCTTTCATCTCTTCAGATTATTGATGCTGGAGAGGGAAGCACCGCGCTCCTTGTGCTCTCTCTGTTAGAGAGCAGAGCCCAGCGCTGGAGCAGCAGGCGTGCTGTTGGCCATCACCCCCGGGGCTGCTCGGCGGGTGCTGGGGGCATCCCACGGGCGGAGGGTCCGAGCCCTCAGCCGCTCTCCTCGAAGCTGCCGCCGCTGCTGCAGGAGTGGAACCTCATGGTGCTCATGGGGTCCGAGACGTAGCCTGCGGGTGCAGAGAGGTTCATGAGCAGCGCTCCCACCCGGCCGTGGCAGCGGCAGCAAAATAAGCTGTCTGTCAGTCTGGGACAGACGGACAGGGACCGTGCTGGTCCCGCGCTGCCGCTGCCGAGGGCCGGTCGGTGCCAGCTGCTGAGGAAACACTTCTGCACCGGTTCAACACACCGGGATTTCTGCACTTACTCACCATTTTTGTCGATGGGTGGGTACTGGAAGTTTCTCCTCATGTCGTCCAAAGACAGACCCTGCGGAGGGTGTTGCCCAGTGCTGTGAGTTAGACAGGGGGGTCAGGTTAGGGAGGGCTGATCTAGTCACAGCTCCAGACTACAAACCTTTTCTGCAGAGTTGGAAGGAAAAGGCAGTACCATGGAATAGGTCAGCCTGATGCCCAGCGCTGGCACGTGCAGTAAATAAAAAGCAAGGAAAGGTTCTGGAGCAAGGGCATGAATCACACTCGCGCTTCATCCACTCCTGAAGTATCTCCCCTGGGATACCCCGCTTTGGGCTCCTCCCCTGTCTGCTGCTGCAGCTTGAGAAGCGATGCGAGGCATCGACGCAGGATCAGCGCAACCCATCGCCTGCTCGGCCGCTATCGGACCCCTGCAGGTGGGTTTCTCTGGCAAGGAGGGTCACTGAGTTATCTTCCCTCATTCACCAAAACCACCATCCTGCCAACCATCCAAAGGAGCTGTCTCTGTACCCGCTTTTCATCAAGGGTTGTGCCTCTGGGTGAGCCTTTGCGGGTGCTGTTTATAGATTGATGCTGTCAGATTGTGTGGGAGAGCATTCGACACGAGGGTCCACCCTTTGACAGCTGCTGGGGCTGCAGAGGAGCCCGCTGTGGTGGCTGAGGCCAAGGAGCCCCAGCGCTGCACTGGGGACACTGGGTGGCAGGGCAAGACGGGCGCTTGCGGCTGCCCCTTTTCTCTCTCCTGTGCCAGCACTGACCTCGACGTGTCACTTACTGCTTCTTTTCATGCAAATCTATTCAACTCAACAGCAAACGGCTCCACTGTCGCCAGTGGCACAGCCCACCTCATCCATTGGTCCATCACAAACCAATATGGAACAAACCAAGGACTGAAAATCCAGAGAAACACACCAAAACCGGCACCTCTTCAGTTACTTGATGTTTCTACCACAGCTGCTCTCTGGGGTCACGGGTCTCTCCCCATCTTTTATCTCCATCACAGGCTCTTACGGGCAGAGAACTGGGTGTTCTTCCTGCCCACAAAACTCCCTCTCGTTAAATAAACTCCACTGATGCTGAGAATCAGACAGAGGTGAGGACGTGCTAGAACACAGCTTTCAGGCGCTTGGTCAGGCACAAGGTCTACACTCCATAAAGGTGATACATATATATATAAAATCATGGTGTTGTCCAGGTTGGAAGGGACCCTTCAGCTCCGTGTCCCTCAGCACCACGTCTGCCCGGCTTTGGAACCCCTGCAGGGATGGCGACTCCACCACTGCCCTGGGCAGCCCCTGCCAGGGCTTCACAGCACTTTCCATTAAGAAGTTTTCCCCAATCTCCCCCCTAAACCTCCCCTGGTGCAACTTGGGGCAGTTTCCTCTTGTCCCATGGCCTGTTCCTTGGGAGCAGAGACCGACCCCCCCTGGCTGCCCCCTCCTTTCAGGGAGTTGTTCAGCAGGGTGGCTTCTGCAGCGCTCAGGTGTCCCAAGCACCCTGTGCTGTGCTGGCTACAGGGAAGATGAGGCCACAGAAGTGCTTCCCCTGTGTCCCTGGGGGTGCTTCTGCCGCTTCCCCCGCAGCCACCTCCCCGGTCGGGCACAGCCCCTGCTGCAGCCCTGGGCAGGACGGCTCCTGTCCCTGGGCTCAGGGCTCTCCTGGCCGGTACCTACCTCTGGGACCAGACAGCGTAAGCTCGGGCGTTCAGGGCGTATTCCAGTTCAAACCGACTTCGCAGCGCTGCAACGTGGCTGCGGCCGGGGCCCCCCCGAGCAGCCAGACAGTCCGAGGATGAGGAGGGGGACAGAGAGCCGCTGCTGTTGCTGGAGGCTGGAGACATTAACTGCATTTAAAAAGAAAGCAAAGGCGCCACTGTTATTGCATATTTCCCTGTCTTTCCTCAGCACTTTCTCCTAAGTTGCGTGTCGCACGTTCCCTTTGCAGTTTGGCTGTAAGAAGCGGCGCCTCCAGACTTGGGTCCTCCAGGGAGAACGGGACGCCGCCTGCCACACAAAGCAGTCCAGCCATCATTGCCCGGGGTGCTGGAGCCGGGCTGGATGGCTCTCCAGAAGACATGCTCTACCCCAGCCGTGAGTGACGCGGGTCAGGAGCACTCGCTGTGCAGCTGGAGCCGTCACTGCCTCCTGGTGGGAGCCACCATCCAGGACCTTCCCCACGGGTCAGTGCTGCCCGACGGCAGCCGTCCTGTCCCAGAGCCCTCGGGCCAGGATTCAGGCTACGGGCACTGCAACTGCGGGGCCAGCCCATCCATAGGCGTTTGCACCCACAGACCAAGCGCACAGGAACCAGCAGCAGCAGGGACCAGACCTGCTGGCACAAGGGGCCCTGCCACTCCTGCTGTCAGAGATACCTGGAAGGAGCAGAAACGATTTGCTGAGAAGAGAAAAGTGAGGAAATGGAGGGGGGTGGAGAGAGAAGACCCTGCGCCTTCAGCCTTCATCGGCTGCAGTGCTTAACTGGCTGGAGATCTTGTCCTTAAATCTCCGCGCAAAGAAGGCTCTGCCCTGGACACAGCGCAGCTCAGCTCTAACTCCCCAGCTAAACGGTGCTTTCTTTTTCTCTTCTTGTATGCAAGGTCTTGCCCCAGGTCCCTTCCTGCATGCTCTGCTGCTTGGGCATCACAGAAGCCAGGTCTCCCATGAGATGATGCACTTTCTTGTGATGCAGTGATTTTTACAGGTAACAGCTTCCACCTGCGCAGGGAGCAGCCAGCTGCAGCCTGAGCATGACAGATGTGAGAGATCAGGGGTGGCTTTTCTGACCCTTAAGCTCCAGAGCAGTGATCCATTTCAAAAGGAGGTTTTTTTTTTGTGGTTTTTTTTTTTTTTTTTTTGTTTGTTTTTTTTTGTTTTTTTTTTTTTTTAAAATCCTTTTACATGCGTGCACACACACAGAGAAAATGTAATTTCAGGACCCGCAGCCCTGAATCATTTACTTTCTGTCCGACCACTTGTCCCCCGCCCGGCTGAAGGCTGTGCCATCCATCTGTATCCTGGCCACAGGCCTGAGCAGGAGCTGCCTTTGTGTTTATCCTTCTGTGTGTTCTCTTTTTACCTTTCTCCCAGGGACCCTGCCCAGTTTGTCTTGTTTTCTTTTCAAAGCAGCAGCCAGAGCGGGATGGATGGGAGGAAAAGCTTCTGCCCCACCGCGTGCGAGGTGGTTCCCTGCAGCCCTGGTCACGCTCCCCTCATCCTCCTGGCACGCCCGGCAGTGCCTGGTCCCTGCTCCTCGTCCCAGCACCCCCACACTCCACCCCGACAGCGGCCTTGGGCTGGCAGCGTGGTGGCCATCAGGGGCACTGGGCTGGCAGCGTGGTGGCCATCAGGGGCACAGGGCTGGCAGCGTGGTGGCCATCAGGGGCACAGGCAGCTCCCGCGGGCTCCAAAGCCGCTGCTGCTCCCCCGCCCCGCGGCACGGACACCCCGTGGTGGCAGAACGGTCCTTACCTCGATGTTGCACAGACATTCTTCTAACTTGGTGACCACTTCTGAAAACTCCGGTCTCCCCTGTGGGCGCAAGGGAGAAAGCAGAGCTGTTACAAACAGAAGGGGGGCTCCCGGGGAGGTGGTGAATGACAGCCCCCCCGCCCCCCTTCCCCGCGCTTCCCGGCATTGCTGTCGGCTGCTTGGGAACCCGGGGGGAGCACCAAGAGGTGTGTGGATGGCAACTGTAGCTGCCTCCATCCTCTCTTTCTCTGTAACAATTAGATACCAAGTAGCAATGACTAGGTCATAAAATTACTCTAATTAAGGCTTATGCAGTAAAATAGCTAATAAAAAATGCTGCTTAGGAGGCACTGCCGAATTTTCTCGGATCAGTTCACTTCTGGAAACAATCACTGTCAAAAGTTTCCGGGAAGCAGATGTTCCAGTGCCTGACAAACAGCACCAGTGACACCACACGCGGGAGCTGGTTTTCGGCTGGGATGAGCCCTGAATGAAATGAAAGGCAAATAAAGGATAAATTTGCAAAGCTGGAGGCGACGCACAGACACCTGACAACACGCACACAGGTATACTCCAGTTTCTGCCTTTTTTTGTTCATTTAAACTGAGCAAACCTCCTGGGGAATTCTGACCCGTGAGCACTCACCGAGCTTTTTTTTTAACCGCTTCCCCTAACCAATAACTCCTCCCAAGAAAACGTCTGTCTCTATCGTCTTGGTGTCATCCACAGCGAGATGCTTTAAACCGCGTGTCGCTGCTCTCTGCTTTCACCCTCTCTGCTGCTCCTGCCGGCTCCGGTCCCTCACCCGCAGCGCCGGCTCCCTGCTCCCCAGCCGCAATCCGAGATGCCCCGTGCCGAGCACGGCCGCTCGGACCGGAGCGCCGGGTCTCTGCGGAGACCCCCGGGCAGAGCCGGAGAGCTGCACCCACGGCCTCGCACAGCAGAGCCCGCCGATGCTGCCAGAGGGGTCAGCACCGCTTGATTGCTCTCTGCCCTCCCAAAACTATTCCAAGACCCTCCCGAGTAACTCAAGCCCTCTGAGAACGGCAGCAAAAGGACCCCAATAAAGCCCACCTTGAGACGTTTTTGCCACTGCTTGTGTGGAGTTCAAGCCGCCCGCCGGCTTATGGAGCTGTCACTTGCCTTGCAATGCTACCTGCAGCTCCAAAACCTCAGCACCTATTAAATCCTACCTTAAATTCCCGTCATTCACTGGGTTTTCTGGCCTTCTTTCCCCACAAGCACAGCTCCCTGCTCAAGGACGCACGCAGACAGGTACCTGCTCAGAGCGACCCCCAGCTGTCCCCAGAGCAGGGCAGCAGCAGGGGAAGGGACACCAGGGGACCGGGCATCCTGCCCTCGCCTCCCGCACTTGTGTCCCGTCAGGGAATGGCCTTGGGGCAGGCAGTGAAAGTACTCGGATGTTTATACACCTCCAGGGTAACTTGGCTTTGTCTCTGTGATGGTACAGATATTTTTTTTTCACAAGGAAAAAAATCAGGAATTGTAGAATAGACCTACAAGAGCCTGAGAGCAGCAAATACGTTTCTACTGACTCAACAATAACTCAAGTCATAACCAAAGCTTCATAGCTCCTTCAGGTTTTGTTGGATGGTGAACTGATGGGTCACGTTCTCCCTCAGCTCACCACCTCCTCTAGTTCTGGTCACACACCACTTTCTGTCTCAGGGCTTTCCACAACGGCACGTGCCGTGGAGCCCAGGGGTTCTGGGCACCTGGAGCAGCGCCTGGCCCAAGCAGCGAGCCTGTCTTGGGGCTGGGGGGGACACTCACCTCGGGGCAGGCGTTCCAGCCCCTCATCAGCAGGGCAGAGATGGGCTTGGGGATGGAGTAGCCGATGGGTGGGCGCACGTGGTGGTAGGCCATGTCCGCCGCCGCCGCCGCTGCCAGAGAACAGCCCACAACAGCCGTTAGACACACACAGCCCCCGGGGAACACCGAAACACCCCGGCAGGGACAGAAACATGGAGCTGAGCTTAAAAGAGGGTTCCCACCCTGTGCTGGGCATGAGGACAGCTGAGGCAGTAACCCTGGCGTGACACACTGCTCCTCAGACACAGGTGGGTGAAGACAACCTAATTTAGCTTAAACCCTAAAGAATAAGCAGCAAAAAAAGAGGTCTTTCTGGGGAAAAAAAAAAGAGTTAACCTTCAACTCACTTTTTAAAAAATGTCCTATCCTCATTATCAAGACGGGGTGTCCGGTCTACTGCAGTTGCAGACAGATTGGTAACAGCCTCCTCTAATAACGCACATCCAGCTCTGCCACAGGGTAAGACAAAACCCAATTCTGCAGGTTTCGTTAGTAAAAACCTAGCGAGGGCCTTTTTATAAGTGTGAGCTACTGCTGGCAGAGACAAAGCTGCCAAAGCGTTTTCCTCACCGGGTCAGTGACTCCAAACACACGGTTAATCCCTCTCACTCCTTCCCAGCCAAGTTTCTTCAAGTCAAAACAAAAGTGTTGTGAATTCTTACCAAAACCTAAGAAAACCCCTTTGTTTGCCCGACCCTTTACAGTGCTGTGCTCAGGGTGTGAGGGATGCGCAGGGAGTGCAACCAGGAGATTACAACAAGAGTGGGCTAACTTTTTCGGCTGGACCCCCCTCTCATCGCAGCACTCAGCGTAAGAGTCGATGAACTTCAGCCACTCTCTGTCCTCACTACGGCTTTTGTCTGCGTAACCACGTCTCAGAATGTTGGTATCGGATGAATCCTGTGATATTGTGACCGTATGGAGACAGGGCGACAACCACAGTGTGCCCAGTTGTGACCCCAGTCCAGCCAGGCTTTGCAGCCCCAGCTCAGACACGGGGTTCATCTTCTGCCCACAGACACTACGAGAAGGGGGCAAACGCCAACCAGGTCGTAGCAATGGAAAGTGCTCCGTTTTTTCTGCCAAAGGTAAGGTAAGATACGTAAGCTATGGGCAAAAACGTCATCTGACCAAAGCTCCTAGGATTTGTCCCACCAGTTTACTGGGGTCAGGATCAGAAACAGAAGGGAAGAGCAGCCAGTGTGCCTCTGCACAGAGCTCTGCCCCTCACAAAGGGCGCTTGTGTCGCTGCTGGTTGGGCTCTCCCTGTCACTGCCAGAAGGCTTTCTCTGCAGCTAAAAAATGGTATCGGTTAAGGAGTAGTTTTAAACGGCTGAAGGAGAAGCTCTGAACCTAGCAAGGCTTTCCAGCTCTGTTACGTGACCTCCTTGGACCTCCCAGTACTTTCTGGGTTGACTGGTTGGTCAGATCCCACCTCCCTTCTGGGGCAAAGCAACTGTAAACCATGAGAGGAGTCAACGAGAACCTACCCCCAAAGACCTTATTTCAATTTCTTCTTGTTTATGGATCAGGGAACAACTGCAGTAACTGCAGAAAGTCAATTGAATGTTGTTTGACTTAATCATGAAGGGATTTAATTGGGGAACACACCTGGTTTAACAGGTGCTCTATTTGGTAAATTAAAGTCACTCTGATTCAATATCTATACAAATGCTTAGTCCTGTCCATCAAATAGAAATCCGGGTGTCTCATTCAGTGCAGAGCACACCCTTGGGCCATCAGAGACTGCACTGGATGCAGCAGAGAACAGGGAATTGCTTTTAATGGGTGCCTGCTTTTATTTCAATTGATGGCACCCGCTTTTCGTTATAATCACACTTTATAGTCACATTTTCTTTTCAACACCTAACTATTTCAATGAACTTCACCAGAATCGCTTCCTGGACCTCTAAGCCTGCACAAAGTTAACCATAAACCAGAAAAATGTTTGTGTTCTGCAGGTAACACACACAATTTTCAGAAAGAAAAGCCCTCACCTTGGAATACATACAATGAGAAGCACGTGGGGTTTGTCTGAATGGTCATTGTCTGAACAGGCACCTTAAATGGGGGACATTGAAGCATCAGTTCATGGAGCATCTTACCTGGTTTCAGGTGAGCGAATGGAATTTCTCCAGTTAACAGCTCCCAGAGGCACAGAGCATAGCTGAAGACATCGGCTTTGATGGTGTACCTCGTGCACTGGGTGAACACCTCCGGGGCCATCCAGCGCAGGTTCTGTGCATCAGGAAACATCAGTCAGCCACACACAGAGTTTACTTCCTCATACAAGCCCCTTGTTTGCCTTTCTTTTCTTATTTCCTTGCCTCCATTACCCTATAAAGTAGCTGGTTACAGAATCACAGAACACTATGGGGTCAGAAGGGACCCCTGGAGATCATCTAGTCCAAGACCCTGCCAAAGCAAGTCCTGGAGTATGTCCCACAGGAATGCATCCAGGGGCCTTTGAATGTCTCCAGAGAAGGAGACTCCACCACCTCTCTGGGCAGCCTCTGCCAGGGCTCTGCCACC